>PNEQ01002013.1:0-56999 GCA_003012365.1 Medauroidea extradentata | reverse complement strand
AGTTTCGTTGAATTTACACTTTCTTTTCGGCATTTTAAGTTTAGTTCATTTGTGTAAATAAAGCACTCGTAAAACTAAATAATTTCAATTACAATCTCTTGTTATGGTGACTGTTTACATCAAACTGCTCGCAAGAAAACAATTGAACTGTTTCATAGATCACATCATCGGTAATGGCCTTCAGCTAAAACCATTCATCCAGTAAAGTATTTATGTAGGCGCAGACATTGATGGACACAAACACACAGTGCGACATCTTTTGAGCAATGTTTGAACTCCGTGCTCACTACTGTTACAAGATGCGATGAATGGCTGTACCGAAAAAGAGGACATTTCTATTTTTACGAAAATTCCCACCGGACACCGGACAAAGTAGTAAAAAAGAGGACATGTCCGGGAAAAAGAGGACGTCTGGTCACCCTAGCCATTCAGTAAATTAGAAATTGTGTTCAGCAAGTTACTAACGAGAAAAAAAAAAAGAAGAACACTTAGGCCGCAATTACCGAAAAGAAATTTTGGTACGGTATAGTGATACGGGCTGGAAATATGACCAAGAGTGAATTTTAAAAATACTTAGTTGACGGTGAACAAATAGCATATAGACGCAATAGGAGACTACTATTTTTTTTGTTAATTTATGTTTTGTACATACTGAAACGCAGCCCGAAACATGCTGAGAATAATAACTCGAGCTTATCTTTGTGTGCTAAGTGCTGACCAAAATGTACTGTATTTACTTTACATCATCTCTGCGAAAAGTTGCGACTTGGTATAACAAAAACAACTTTGTCGTAATTTGTATAGGTCGTTCGGGGTTAAGTGAGCACTAAATATTTAACATTTGAAAATATCACTTGTCGTTACTGCATATAATTTAATATTAACAATAGTTGCCTCACTGGTTGAATTGTTGGTAGCAAATCACCGTACATAGTTCCGTGTATTATCCGATTTAAATGCAACAATATTTAAAATAAAATCAACTTAATTTGAAATACCTAATTTTTGTATGATTAATAAATTTATTTTTCATCGAACTATATAGGTTCCTACCAGCTGCACAATTTACGTTAAACAAAGAGGTTAGACATTTCCCGTCGTTAGACGTTACGCGCGGAAAGATACAAATCGGCTGAAAATAGAAATTTAGCAGGTTTTTTTTTTGTGTTCTCACTTCATCCCGGACAGCCTATACATGGTTTTAATTAAGTGGAGTCAGTATATTAAGCATCTGATTTACGAAAGAAATTAAATAATATTAGAGCTATAGTGAGTTTAATTTTAGAATAAATAAATATTGATTTTAGTGGCTGTGTAGGATGTGACCTAGGTACTCTTTATTCTGGCAGTGGGATAGCATTTACTACATGTCAGTCATTAAAGGCAAGTTACTGGAACACGTTTTACCGAAACAATTGTTGATAAAGTGTCGACTGTAAAGCTGTTGGTTGCCGAGGACAATGGCAGACTATACTGTCATATTAGGGACACCGGATTTGCTTGAAAAAAAAAAAAACATTTTGCAACGTCGTGTTTTAATGCCTTGCGTGCAACGCTGCAGCTACGCTTCGTTTACAGTAAATTGTATGTTTTAAATCTTTGCGTCTTGGTGTTCTACCCGCAAAACCACAGACGTATAATGTCGTAGCAATCTTGTTCTGCTTGGCGCAATCAAACGAGAGACGCTTCAGCATACATAATACCGCCAATAACCATGAATAAGAGCTGAACATGTGCACGCAAGTCACTGAATCAAGTTGGTGCAAAATAAATTTTTTTACAAAAATCTATGGTTGCTGTGGCATATGCTTCCCAGTGGCGGCTTGTTGGTTGTTGCAAGGGAGGGCTGCAGATGTTCAGAACTGTATACTCATGAAGAACGCCCCGTAGACACAATAAGTCATGACCAAGGCAGATTCATTGGCTACTAATTTCTTAGTTAGAATAAGATGGGTTAAGAATGCGCACATGGAATTTCTACATGAACGATTTTCAGCAGTTGGTCACAATGTTTGCTGGACGAAGGTGACATGGTGGATAGTAAGTTGGTGTAGTTATATTGATGTGCGCCAATTTCTTGTTTCGTAAAGAGTATATACGGTTTTAGGACATGCTGGTGTAATTCTGTGCTTCGCAAACTTAAGCTTCTTCAAAAATTATGTAAGTAATAATGTGATGTTAATTCCGCAGAAATATTTCCCACTGTTTTTGCCATACATTTATGGAAATAACGTAGCAAACTATGGTCTATATTGTGCTGCCATAGGGAGGGGCAAAAGTGCGCAATGTGTACTCTCGCCACGCGTTTATATTTCGGACACAACTATCGCAAATATTTTCTCTGTCCTTGGATTGCTTCAATAATTAATAGTATTATTATGTGTAACACAATATCATTTTACACCCCACATAATTATTAATATGGACGAGACAAGACTCACAACTGTCGCAAATATGGTTCCTAAAGTAGTTAGTAAATAAGGTAAAAAAAGGTGTGAGGGAAAGGTTATTTCAGCAGAAAGAGACAACTTGTCACTGAGATTTGCTGCGTGTCTGATAGTGAAAATTACGTTCCTCCAATAGTAATCTTCCCACGAAAATGTAAAATGAAGATCATTTGTATAGAGCGCCACCAGGGGCAACAAACAATGTGCCCAGACTCAGGTTGCATTAACTAAGAATTATTCGTAGAATGGTTAAATCTCTTTGAAAATCATGCACTAGCATCTAAAGAAAATCAAACTGTACTCATTTTAAGCAACCACTCTTCACATCTCAGTCTGAATGCAGTTTTGAACTGTAGGGAGCATAGTATTATTAAGCTTTCAATTCCACCTCATAGTAGTCACAAAATTCAACCATTAGATCGTTGTATTTTCAAAGCATTTCAGGACTTCTTCTCGCAAGCATACGGCCAATGGTTGTTGAAAAACCCTGGGCGTTATATAACTCAGTTTTAAATAGTAGAATTGTTTGGTATTGCGTAAGACAAATGTGTAATAGTTAATACATCTACGTAAGCCTGTAAAATATGTAGAATTTACTCATTCAATTGACACATTTTCACTGAAGAAGCTTGCCATCATCTATGATTGACCAATTTGTTAAAGGACACTCATCCTCTTCTGAGATTACGATTGATGATATTTAACCTTCTTTCTCTAGTATAACTGTAACATCATACACTACTAATCCGAGTACAACAGAACATTCATGTTCCAATCACTCAGCTGTTTTAGCACACCTGTCCACTTCTGACATTTAGTTTGACGATCTTTCACATTCTCTCTCGAACGTTAGGGTAACACCATCATCCACTTCTAATTCAAGTACAGCAGAGCAACCGTCTTGTTCCGTTCGCTCTAATGAAAACTATTGTAACAGGCAAAGAACTGACGTTTCTCCACTAATTATTTTGCCTCTATCTAGAAGAAAGAAAAATCATAATCGAAGGTGGAAAGGGAAGAAATCTGAAATTGTGTCTGGAACACCATTTAAAGGACCATCTGAGGATTGGATCCAGTGTAGTTTGTGAATGAAATTGTGGCTTGAGTCATGTTTTAATTATGAGGATATCGGTATTTTTGCTTGTGATTACTGTTAAAGTGTTATTATCTACACACAAACCAACTAAACTAATTTTAATCACGATAGTAACAATCGCTTTTATTTCTCATTTGAACGAATGAATTAGCTGTGTCTTGTGAAACGGTTTTCCTTTATGGACATGTTAAAGTTCTAACTGAATATAATACACACAAAACAAATTGGACAAAAACACGATAACAATCCCTATTATTTATGTTATTTACTTTCGTAGCAGGTTGTTGGGTTGGAAGTTAGTGCGCTCTTATGCCCCACTTAAAACGCACTCTTGTCCCACTGTGGGGTGAAAGTTCGTTTTCGCATGATAATTTTTTAACATATTTTAGTTGAATTAAATATTATGTTAGATATTTATTGTAATAGTATAAGCAACAAAACAAAATATGCAAAAAAAAAAACATAACAAAATAACTTGTGAATATTGAAATTTGCAATCGAGAAAATTGCATCAGAAGCTTAAATGCGTCATCTTGCCCCACCTTACTGTACTGCAAACAGCTTATCAGCGGCTGTGGCGCCGGCTTCCGCATAGACCTGTACAGTTCTCGAAAATTGCAGGCTTTCTTGGCTACAACTCACAAGACGTCACTGATGCCTCCACGTCATTACTGAGTTGTCCATAGATTCAGAATTTTAGCCACTTGTTGCAGTTGAAAGGAACAATTTTTGGCTGGTAAAACGAAGGCCCGAGGTTTAATTTACAACCCGGGTGTGACATTATCACGTTGGCAATCCTCCTTCTCGTTGGCTCAGAATAAGATGAAGTGTTGCTCGCTGTTGTACAGAAGACGACAGTGTGAAACCACGACATGCATCATCACTTCTTCTAATCCACTTCCAGAGAGCAACGGTTTTCGTAACCGTCACTCTTGACCGGGTCCCTACACGAAAGCGAAAATAGAATTACGTCAAAGACACGACGATAAATTAACTTGTGGATGCTGTTTTGGACGGTCGATTATCAGAAGAACGGTCTAGAACAGAAAATATATCGTAGATATTAAGGAACCAAGCACACATTCCAAGCAGACGGGACGTAGCTGCGACCACATCAGGGAAATGTTGAACAGTCGGCAGGTATTTATATTTCACAAATCAAGAGCCTGGAAGCGCATAGCCCTCACTCTCCGGAGGAAATATAACGTGTTACAGTCCGGAGTATTTGGAATTCCAGTGTGACAAGGGACGAGAAGGGGGGACAAAACGACGTGGGAAGTTTAGGAGCCGCGGTAGGAAATATGGCCTCCTTGGCGGAGGAAACACGGCGAGATACAGGCATGGGACATTCCATGCTCTCACCACCCACGGCGAACATCGAGCCAGCGCGCCACTGATTGAAACATCAGGCCCTGCGTGCTGCAACAACGGCCCAAGTCTCCGACCAGCCCGCCTGCCCCTCTACGATGTAGTGGTTAGACCGCCTGCCTCCCACAAATGCAGTCAGGGTTCCAATCCCGGCGAAGTCAATACCGATATGTTGCATGTGGGAAGCGTGGGGACGTCGCCGGTGACTGGCGGATTTTTCTCGGGATACTCCCGTTCTTACCCCCATCCGCATTCCGTCGCTCCTTCATCTTAGGTCATAATTCCATGTAATCCCTCTATGTTTGGCAGAATTACAGGTTAAGGCTACGAGTGGTAGCTTTACAGTCATTTCGAAAATATTATTAAAAAAAAAACGTAATTTTTATGTAGGAGAATCCGTACATAGTATTGCCAAAAATATGTTGTCATTTGTAACTAATTTATTTCTAACAATAAACTGCATAGTTCTTCAGATTTTTGCACCCGAAGTGTAACTAAATTTGTAACGAAAATAAATAAAAATCAAGCAAAACATTCTTTCTCTAAATAACTGTGAATTAGTTTGCAAAACACATACTTAGAATTGTGCATCGTATTGCTGCTCTTAAGCTTGAATGTTTTTTCAAGACATTCCGGTAAAAAGCATCCCGGTTTTTTGCACCTGTGTGAAAAAAAAGTACCTAGCACGACCTTAAAAGCTGTCAATTCTGAAGTCTATCAAATATGGAGTGTACTACCCTCGAGCACTCTCTCTATACGCTGTTTCTTCATGCCCCCTCCACAAAAGCTCTTTCTCTCACACTCACACACACATACACAACACACAGCCACGACCAAACATCGTTCGTTTGCAACACTGTCGAGGCATAGAGAGCATTTTAAACGTCATTTTACTGTTGCCTTGTAGAATATTAGTACCTTTTCTACACCTGTTAGACTGTAAACGTTGCCATATTGTTACAAAATTTAATATTTAAGCATTTTATTTATATAGTGGCTGCTGTTACATATTGTTATTATTTGAGTGGGAGGGGGAGGGTGTTTAACTTAGATGGTAGCTACACTGTGGGTTTATTGAGATATTATTTAGGGTTATGTGACTCAGGCATTTATGGTTAAACGGCATTTACTGTGCTACAACGGCACGTACTCTGAATACATGACGGTTACAAGTATTATATTATTTTAGGAGGGGAGCGCAGTATTACCGAATTAATATATTATGTTATGTTGAGGGTTGCTACCACATAATTATATCTGACGACCTTACCGAAAGCTGGACTGATGTAGACGGCAACGATGGACGAGCACGCCCCCCGCTGGGACTACCGACGAGCCCCAGAGGAGAGCTGGACTGCTGTAGATCGGATAAATGCTGGTGGACGACAGACCTGGTTTACTTGGTAACAAGACGATATATTGACGTGCTTGTCCTCAATATTGCACCACTACGAGGGGGGTGAGGTGAGTTGCTGCACAGAGAAAAAGGATTTGTTGAGTTAACCAAACATTTGTTTGTATATGTGCAACCAACGATGTAGTGTTGATTCAAACAAATATTAAGTTGAACGCCAGATTTTGTTAAATCAATAATGTTGAATTATTGTTTCAACATCTGGGTTAGTTATTTTAACTAAATGAGATTATGAAATAACAAGACTGCTTTGTTGACTTAACAAAAAATGGCTGTCATCTAAATATTTGTTTAAAACAACACTACAGCTTTGGTTGCACATATATAAACACATATTTGGTTGAATCAACCAATTTTTCTCTCAGTGTGTCTTCCGTGGTTTCCCAATGCTGGTCTAATTGCAGCCTGAACCTCTCTCGCTGTCCGGCTAGCCAGGCAATATCATAAGAATATGACTAATGAAGACAAGTCACATACTGTTACACGAAACTATTCTGAACTTACAATAACAAATGTACGAATGCCTTGATTTTCATTTTACCTACGCATACGTGAGCAGTCAAATAATGTTGGATATTATACATATATATTTATTTTAATTTCATTAACAATATCTTTTTAATTAGAGGCACAGTCGTACTTCGCATTAGACGGAAAACAACATTAAAATGTTTTGTAACGTACATTTTTCCACTTTGTTTCCCTTTGTGGTATTAACCATTATTGTACCATGCACGTTATGTATTATGTTAATTTGCTCTGAATGGCATCATAAATTCAAGTTGTCTTTTCAACGCGTCAACGTTGTAAAACAATCATAACTCGCTGCCGCGTGTTACATATCTCTGTATATAACACTGGTATCTGGGATCAAACTTCGATACATTGACGCTATCTAGACAGCTAGCGTGTGCCATTGCTTTCTGCTACTATCAACTGATAGAAGTGATTGTCTGGGCAATGACATAAATTTTCCGCGCTGATAATGCTCCAGCTATGAGTCACCAGAGAAACGGTTATTGATGGCACATTTAACAAACATTATATAACACTACATATCACATGTAACGGGCTGTTACGAAGTAACGTATAACCATAGCAGGATTGCTATACAGTGTTTTATACAACAGGACGTAGAAATATTTTTAAACAGGTGATCATCATAAACAGTTAAAGGAATTTTGTTGGGGAAGGAAAAAATTCAATCGCTGTATCAAGAAGACGCATTGCTAATACATACTATTTTTTCGCACCGAAACACAATACGTTGACTGTAGTTGCGAACTTTTAAAATTCCTTATGACTTATAAATATATACACTTGAAAAAAACGGACATTTTTACATACCAACAATGTCTCCAATAAACTGCAGTATACTTACACTATTGGATGATGCACGTGTGAATGGTTTGGGACATATCACACATACTCTGTATTAATGTCGTGCAGTTTTAACTGGGCATGTTAAGGAGGCTCCCTACTCCCTACCTGCGCTTAAAGTGTGTTGCAGTGAATTACGGCTGTTCTCTTTTTGATGTAACTATTTAACGCACATCATATTTGTATATCTGTCAAAAGAAGACACACTTCAAACTATGTAGCTATAGTTTTAATAATTCGCCACGGTTATTCGAAACATCATTTTCGGACCCTTAAAATGTCCAAAAATTGGATTTTCCAGACAGCCGTATCTGAAAAAAATAACCACAGGATTCAAAAAACACAACAACAGAAGCAAGCGTTAGACTTTGAACTATGCTGGCCACAAATAATCTAATGTGGTGAGCGCTTTAAGTCCCATAGGAAAAAGGATAATAGTAAAGCCCTGCACGCCAGCTGAGTGGCTTGCGCGGAGAGGCAATCATCGGCAACCTGAACGCGCCTGCTTCATAAACACAGACGCAACCCATCTAGGGACGCCCCGTAAAGATAGAAACTATGATACAAATTAACGATTGCCAATATCCATACAAAACCTTCAGTGTTATACTCAGCACGTTGGAGGCTAGTAAACAGTCCACTTTCCACGCGATTTTCTAGTATATTTACTTATTAATCCGATAAAAAAATAAGTACGAAAGCCGTGATCAAATGCAACAGCCGTTAATTGAAACGGCGATTTCAAAAACTACCCAACCCCACACGTTTACCAAAGTGGTTTTATTGCTGCAAATTGTAGTATGACCTGCGTTTTATAGAATTACGTGAATAGTATTAAAATTTCTCTTTTGCTGCTGCATTAGCGGCCAAATAATCACCTTAGATGCAATAACGAACTCTTTATTAGCTCAGTCAAATGGTACAGTGAATTCACGTACACATGACTACCTGCAGCAGAAACAAACAGTTTGTCATGTTGGGCGTAAGTTGAAACCTAGCAAATAGTCAGGTTTTCCAGCGATAAATCACAATCTTTATTTATGTGATTCCCGCGAGCTTTTGTCTTGTTGTTCTGGAGACGGAAGCGCTGAATACGGAATTATTTTCCAGCAGGGAACAAATAAGTCAGTCACCTCAATAAGAAAACGTTTTGTGGCGTGTTTTTAGAAGGACGATAACACATTTACGAATATGATAGACATCATAAATGGGATATGTGTATAGGTGCGACACGGAATGATATCCCAAGACGGCTATAGTGACTGAATGTGAGGAGCATGGCGCGAAATGAGGGTGATCTCCCGAGAAAGCTGTCGACCAATGGCGTTGTCCGGCAAGATTACCACATACGAAAATCCTGGTCGATCCCACAGGGAACAGAACCCGGATCGATTTGATGGCAAAGAAACGGAGGTTAAGTAATAACACGTAAAACGTAAAACGAGCGGGAATTCACAATGTCATACGGAGTGCAGAAAGAAAAAAGGAGAGCAGGCAAACTGATATTTCTGAGGAAGAAGACTTGCGTTCCACGATCAGCTGACGTGAAGAAATATTGGCATGTTTCGACAGAGAAAGAAAAGGAAAAAACTCGACGTTCCAGATATTCAGCAGGAAAAGGTCAGCCTCGCCATTAGACGACCGACAGTATAAACGCTGGCACTCGCACAGATACGCTTTGCCAAAGGAAATACCACACACTAGGTTAGTAACCTTGCCGTGTAAGGGCGATGTTTTGGGACCCTACGTTTTCTTTTGCGCCATCAGTTTGTTTCACTGCTGTAAGTGTACTGTGCCAATCAGAACAAGGTTAACTGCAACACCACACGCCTGAGATTTGCGTATAGAAACCCAAGACGCTGAGAGTTATCCGGTCAATCACTGTAAAAAAACTTCCTTGAATGTTTAGGAAGTTACCATCCCAGACGGAGTATGGTACAGTTACTATACTTCGTCTTGTAAATATGCTAACTTTTACGGTTGTTACAATACAAGTCTAGTAACTTCAGTATACATTTGACTGTTTTATAAAAGGGTTTAGGAATGCTACCAAGGATGTCTGGGAAACTATTCTACCATACCTACTTTCTTAGCGCTCCTGTACGCACGTATGGTAAATTTACAAACAATTTTTTAGAGTGTGGCCACGCAGCAGAGCTGCTGGTGTGACGTAAGCCGCTGACACAAAGTGGTACAAAAAGCTTTTCGCGAAAACATCCGGTCTCTAGTCATGAGTAGAGACGGGAAAAATTCGCAGGTTCACTGACCTGTAGTCTAGCCTCCAAGAATCTCTGAATATTCAAGCAGACAACAGCTGTTCATTAGCTCTTGGCTGACACAGTGGAATGGGCCCGCATTTAGTTACATTGTTATTATTAACTCATCGATTTCAAGGTGGTGCCAAATAAGTCAACGGCCAATTGTGAAAGTAGCACGAACTTACAGTTGATGGAATTCTACCTTGTGCCTGAAAGAAAACGCGAATTTTTCAGGTCACTAGTGATTGACGAGTAGCGATTGTGGAAAATCTCGACAATCTTTTCCGTCGGTGTATTTTTCAACGAGGGTAGCGTCCTGCGTCTCCTATGGTCAGAAAATAGTTCTGGGGCAAAATCTAGCTTTGTAAAGACGAATCATGAGCATCAATCATAGCGCACAAGAGACAGCGTTGGCTTACTCAAACAGAGACTCACTAGTAACGAATGAAAGACTTCGGAAATGAACATACTACACTAGAGACTAGCAAAATGTCAACTTTTCCCGCGATAAAACATCATCCGTACTGATGAAGTATGCGATGGCCGCCTTTGGGTTTCCCTTAAACAGGAGGGATAGATGTTGAATTTAACTTATCAATTTAACATCAATAACGTCTGTTTCAATGTTTCAAAACATATTTTCGTAAATGTGGCAATGTTGAGGCATAGAAGATATTTGTGATGAATTTTGGATATCACGATAGTGTTATGTGCTCATCTTATGTTGGACTTTAATCATTCTTGAAGGTAAACCTATACTTCCGATGCAATTATTCTGCATGACAATTAATTAAAGATGTCATTATTATTCATGTCAAGCAGTTTGTCAAGAATATATCCAATGTAGTCACAGAGAAAATTTTGGTAATACAACTTGAATTATTGTTCAGGCTCCAAAACTGAAAAATAAAGAAAATTATCTGACCCTTTCCCTGGGGGTCCATGGTGTCTTGTTTCTACTCTTTTACGATAAATATTTTTTAAGCTTAAACGAGAGCAGATATAAAAAATCTGTTTGGTGATTTTGTTAAAAAAAATTTTCTGGGACAGCTAATTTTTTCAAAACAAAATATTTTACGGTTTAGAATAAACAGTCAATTAACCAGAATTTCGTTAGTTACAAAGTTAAGTTACTAGTGTTGCTACCTGGAAAAAAAATCAGCCAATATATAGAAATAGAGAAGACGATTTTAAATAAAACTACCGTACAGATTTTTAATATCTGCTTTCCTGTAGACGTGAATAAATTAATATCGCTAAAAAGGATAAACAAGAGAGCGTGGCCTTACATTCGAAGTACCCCGATTTTCGGGTCCCAGTAGACTACATTGAGCGGAAATCTGTTAGAGAGAAAACGAGAAAAAAGAGAAAAAAGAACGGCTGTAATTCTGCGTAGATATGACAGAACACACACACTCACATACACACATACATACATACACACATACATACATGCATACATACACACATGCATACATACATGCATACGTACAACCACGTATATACATGCATACATACATGCAGACATACACACATACACACGTACAACACACATATATACATACATACATGCATGCATACATACATGCACACATACATGCATACGTACAATCACGTATATACATGCATACATACATGCAGACATACACACATACACACGTACAACACACATATATACATACATACATGCATACATACATGCATACATACATGCAGACATACACACATACACACGTACAACACACATATATACATACATACATGCATACATACACACATACACACGTACACACACATACATAAATGTATATACGTGTGTGTATGGAGAGAGGGCATATCTGTGGATGTATCAGGATATATTATACAGGATGTACAGAAACAAATGCCTAATAAGCATATCACGTTATTCCTGAGCTAAATTGCAGACGAACATGTAAGAGGCAAAATGTACGAGGACATTTTTCGTGCGTAATTGGGCCAAAACAACACTGTAGTTATTCCCCTCTTGCGACAACATATATCTTATTCATCTCACTACTACTGTTCTGACCTGCGTATTATTGGTCCAGGTTAAAATCCTGACCAGTCCAACCATTATTCTACATTTACTTGACGGAACAGACATACATTGGTACCTGAGCGTGGTGCGCAAGAGGGGACTATCTCCGTGCAGTGTTGAAACATTGTGCACATGAAATGTCTTCGTACTACATTTACACTAACATTTTCGCCTCCAACATAGCCACGGATTTGCGTGTTGTGCTTAGTAGGCGTTTGTTTCTAGACATCCAGTATGAACTTTTTTTTTAACACGGTACTTGTAATTGCACTAGGGAGAAATGTATGTTGACGGTGTAGGTAGGAGATGGACGCAGACAGACGCAGTACGCAGCACGCGGTGGAGGCGAGAGCGAGGAATGCAGACGCATGCGCCGCTGTTGGCCGGCGACACCGCCAGTTAATGACGCGATGCTATCTGCTCTCTCGCAGCTGGCTCTCCCCGGCTATATAGCTGGATGTATTACATATTCATACGACTGTGGACCCGAACAACCACTACGTCCTCAAGTCGCAGCTCCCGGCCCCGTGGCATAGCCTCCAAGTATTCCTCCCCGCCTCACCCGGACTGGAAGGCAATGGACGACTTGAAGTACACGCTACCTGACGTCACACCGCAGGGGAAATACTGTGGGAAACATAACTTGTTTACAAACACGCTGATTTGTTAGTTGGTAATTGCAGAAAACAAAAAATGTTGCGTATTCATACATTTGCACGCAAGGGTAAAAAATATTATTTTGAATTTCATGGTTAAGGTACGCAAATACATAAGATTAATGTTTACCTGAAAAACGGCAAATTCCCAACAAATAATTAATTTTCTTGCCGTATATCTCATCCGGGACATGTGAAGCCAAACAGCTAAATGAAGGTTATGTTCGGCTGCGGTATCCATGGAGATAGGAATTGTATCCCACACCTGACTGAAGCTCCGCCTATTTTCAAGTCGTCCATCAGCCTCCAGTAGAGATGCGTGGCTTGTGTTCCAAGGCAAGCTCTGCTAAGCAGTCACTATAGATAACTCTTGAGTTGTCTCTGGAAACATTAGACTTGTAGGTGCAAGTTGTAGGTATATATCTAGCCATCAGCGTTCAAGAATCGAGGAACGAATTATCTAGTAATGCTCTTCAGTAGGGGCTCCTGATTTCCTCGAAAAAAATTCCTGTGTAATTGGTTTCATTGTATTACGTACACCTTTGTAGTTTAGTTCCATAGTTATTGGCAGCGTGACTTCGTACAAAGATGTTTGTCACTTGAATGTACCAATTAGAACAAAGTTACTGCGATAATATAAGTCTGTGATTTGCAGTAAAATTTTAATTCACGAAACAATTATCAAATCACTGACCATGAAGCGTAGCTACATAACATTTATCAGAAAAAAAGCTATGTATCTCCTACTATGATTTTTAAATAATTAACAAAAATAATCAACAATTTTGAATTTGCCTTGTTACATTATTTGAATAAAGCAATATCAAATTATGCCTTACAAAATGATTGTTTTGAATGATGAGAAAATGTTACATTTTTCTCTTTATTTTTAAAATATTGTTATGTTTTGATGTTAAAGGTTTTCAAATTAAGCCATCAATAGGTGCACATGAGGCGCTGAAACTAACTGGTGCAGAAATTTTTCCTTTTCAGACTGTGTACAGTCATACGATGCACAATTTTGCCATAGCATTTTTTTAAATAATGTACCATTTGCTAGCAAAAAACTATTTTGCTTAATTTTGGCTTATTAAGACAACAAAATATGTAATATTTCAGGGGCAAAAATCTAAAAATCAGTTTGGTGTATTGCAACAGAAAAATTCAGATACGAACGATGATATACAAGTGTTAAAACTGTAGGAATGAATTTTTTATATATGTATTATTTTGCGTTAAAAATAAATTCTCGAAACGACTGAAAAACTAAAGAGCGAGACCTTAATTCGCTGAAGATTACGTAGCATTGGCGGGAGAATTTGAATATCAAGTTGCATTCCGTGTTTCTCTGTCGCCTTACACGATATCGCTTTCCTAAAAACCCATTCGTGCATTAAGAAAAAAATTGTACATATTGTTATAGTAAAGAAAATATGGGAAGGGAGGTATAAATAAATGAAGCGGACTCTCAAATGTTATTTGCTCAAAGTTTTCAGAGTAGGCCTATTTAAAAAAAAAACGGCCTAAAAGTGCCCATAGCAATGCGCGTCGTACCAAGAACTAACAAGTCAGTAGTGGACTGTATGTCGGTTCGTCAGGTACTGAGTCCGACTTACTTGTACTTTAATTTAACATGTAAATTTCTATCCGTGCACTCGCTAGGTAGCATCCTTAAATGCTTTAAGTCCTGTAAAATTCTTAATTCAATTATTTTGGTAAGTAGCATTCGATTAGTATTCATTAGGAAGCCTTTAGTCATACCTAATTTTTCTTGTCTTTTTTATTTTTATTTTATTAAGTAGGCCTAAATGTTATTCTAGCTACACGTTTTGCATACAATCGCACAGAAATTTTGTCTATAAAATCAGTACAAATTAAAAAAAAAACATTCTACCTATCATTAAAGCTTTTAGCCGGTCTTCGTAGCGTAGTCGGTTAGCCGCCGGTCTGCTGAGCGAGAAGTCCTGGGTTCGAATCCTGGCTGAAGCATCGGATGTTGTGCTGCCCTTTCACCTCATTTCACCCTCATCAGCTCTTAAGACCTCGTTGTTGAAGGGTCGTAAAACCCTCCCACCATCAAAGCCTGGCTGCTAATGTAATTCTTAACAGGTGGACCATGCATTAACAGACAGAAATAACAGGAAATTTCACATAGCACGTACTCTATAATATATTCCGGAGTGTTATCTTCCCGAACAACATCTTGACGGAGCGAGATGCAGAGGAGAGGTCCTCGGTCGTGAGAACAGTCTACTCAGCAAGTACCGATGACGTCAGGGATATCGATCAGAGCGGCGACGTCAGCTGCTTGTCCAAGAAGCCTGCCAGATGATATCTCTGGTGGTTGGTGATCTTCGGTGTGATCGCTAACAGCCTCATGCTAACGTCGTTGAACTGCCTGGGTCACAGACGTGCCTATAATGCCATAATATTCCGTTACAATAAATATCGTATGAGAATACCAGAGGACCAGGCCATCAAACCCGAAATGCAGATATATTACCGGGTGCCCCTAGGTACCTGCGTACCTTGAAGGATGACATAATGGAAGTGAAGCGAAGAGATTTTGACCAGCACTTAACCTCTAAGATTTTAGCGTTGGTGAGGGGTGACATGATATGAGTATGGACCAGCGCTGGAATGAAGTGGCGGGGAAACGGGATATCCCTGAGAAAACCTGGGACCGACCCCGCCGGAGACCGAACACGGAGCGCCTTAGTGGGAGGCGAGTGGTCTGAACACTCGTCCGCCGTGGTTCCTTTAGCATGCAGTGACCTGTGGCAAGGAAACAAGAGAAGGTTGAAATGGTAAAACACAGTGTAACTTTTCTTATATCCTCTTTTTACCGATTTTCATATATTGCTACAAATATAACTACTTACGTTTTTAAACAAGACATAAATTAAAAGCAGGAACTCCAACTTAAGATTACTGAATAACACTGAAAATACAAAAAATATCTTCTTTAGTGCCAAACATTTGTTCCCTTAATTTCCCCTCTTTAACGGGCATAACTGAGCCAAATCTATAACTTACCGTCACTTGGTAGACAGAAGTGCATAAATGTCACATATCAATAATCAATTAAGCTGGAAGGTGTGTGGGTATGATAACTTGATTTGATGTTCCTTAGCCTGAACATAGTTTTCCTTTAACAAGTAACCATACAGCATGGACTCATCTTAGCTCAACTTTACTTAGCCTGAAACTAATTTGACAAACAAAACACCTACCACTATGCATGAAGTCACTAAATTCAGTGTTATTAAAACATGGTTTACGTAAGTCACTAGTGTAAAGTTATTTAGAACCAACTGAAGTTTACTCAGGAATGAAAATGTTTTAGAGTCTTCAGGTTAATAAGTTTCCCAGTATTATAGCATTATTGAACAGGAAAACGCGAACCTAAGAACAGTTATCTTCTTGAGACAGTCAGTGATTTACTGGCAGAGGAGCCATGATAAATGCACAGCTACAGCTTCCACCAAAAGTAAAGTTTAAGGACACCATTATATTTCGCTAACTAAACGATTTGGCCTTATATTTAATCCTACGGGACCTGATTATTAATGGCACGTGGATAACTGTTTCAGTCTATGTTCAGAGTTTAATCTGTAAAAAAAAATTAAAATAGGACAGTTTCCTTAAAAATGATTTTTTTTTTTAGTTTTATTTTTATAAATAACACACTAATGTATTTCCGGAGATAAAAAATAAACAATGTATGATGTTTATCATAGTTTTTGGGCAGAAACACAAAGCCCTAAGGAATAATTATGACCACAGAATAACTCTCTAGTTTCATTCTACAAAAAATAATGTGACATTTATCACTTTAAAAATAATTATAAAAGATGTCACAAAACTGGGCAGGAGGACAGTCTTTGGCAATGACTTATACTTACAGTACATTGTATGTACACATACAACGTGAAACCATACGGCTTCGGTATCTCGCTCGGTGCGATAGTATAAGTCATTTTCCTTTTGCCCAGTTTGCGAAATATTTTATGATTATTTTTAAAGTGATAAATGTCACATTATTTTTGTATAATAAACTTTTCGTAGAAGCTGTAGTTTTCGTAACACATTTAAGTAGGTACACGAGATGCCACGTCCACTGGAGACCGTGAGAAATTCAACCATTGAGCAAACACTTTGTCAAGATTTGACACACTTTATTACACCTAATCTGTAAACTACAGGAATTATGGTTATCATTATAACACCACATTCTGGTGGCACAGTGGACAATTATTACAGCGATTCCATGTCACTGTGAAACCAGGACTACAGTTACTAGTTAGCACTGTAAGATCTGTGTTAATTTTTTTTATCAGTTTCGTTGCATTTGATCTTTTCAGTGATCTGTTTGTTTGTAACCCTGTTCACAAACACTCTGAAATCACACTTTTAAAAAAATGTGTATAGTAAATGCACCCATTTGAACGTCACCGTTGTCTCTGGCAACACGGATTTGATTTTACGTAACCAGTAAATATTTCGAAATTAGAGATTTAAGAAGAAAAAAAAAGTAACTCAACAAATATAGTTATTTAGGGCCATATTTCTAACATACCTCAACTACGAGTGGTTGAGGTTCGCTAGTATTTATTTACTTATAATTACAACCGATTTAATAGTGGCTGACAGAATAGAATCGATAATATAAATATGGTATCTAGAACCATATTTTCCTTAAGAAGTTGTACCATCTATCGAGTGAATGGTGATGTCACCTAACAAGTTGAACTATTTCCAATACGAAACATCTATGTGGTCATTAGTCTCTGATTACGAAATGTGTGCGAACTAGCTACAAAGGTAAAAATACTTTACTCTAGTTTTATTAATGTCTATGTACTGTAAGTTAATTTTAAAATTTAAAAAGAAAACAACTTACTACTAACATAGATGATAACTGCCCTGTTGCCATGACAGCGGCCACATGATTGTAGCTGCCTACCATCTAGCGAATGGCAACAGAACCATTTGCAGATATTTGTTACAGTTCTCCCAACAAGAGTTACTCCCTCATGGCTGAGGGCTTAACATATTCTCGGCAGTGAGGTGATTAGAGTCTGAACCATTTGCTTAGAGAAATGGGAAATGACAGAAGAGCTGACCATGGCATGTAATTAGGAACAATCTCAGCATCCCCCTTAACTGATATAGAGAGCCCACTCTAAACCCAGGACGGCTTGAACTGGAATTTGAACCCTGGGCTTCACGAATGTGAATCCATTGTTTTACCACAACACCACATCGCTTCGTCATCCACATTTCAACATGCATATCTAATTCGTCTTCAACATTTAATATACCTGTTCCCTGAAGACTCTAACCTTTCAGTAGAAAGCCTCCGTAGAGGTCCTGGGTTCGAATCACAGCACAGTCATGAATACTTGTGTCGTTTATTTAGGTTAAGATCGTTTGTAAGCAGTTCCTTACCAAGCCTAAAGGCATAAAACCCGGGGACGTATATAAACCTTCTATATTAAAACTAATAAGTCAATAATATGGTTATGAGAGAAACATCTTAGTCACACTTGATTTGTTCAGGACCAGTTACAAAGGCGTGAAAAAACTAAATGTTTTGCATACAAGCACACGCTCTGTGTCAAAAGAGAAAAAAACTCACGTGAATAGAAAGTCACGTTTTTCTGACGCGGGGACATAAGAATGTTCAACAGTAACGTCAGCTCAGCCACGAGCCGCAGTTACTCACTGCTAACTACCTATTTACTTAGAAAGCACGGATACGTTCGAATAGTTTGAATACGTGCCAGTTTCTAGCGATCTAATACGAGAACTGTCGATTGTTAGTTCGAAGAAAATTACATTCTCCAAACATTTGCCTTATTGCTTCTACTTTATGCTTTTTTAAGAGTATCATTTTGTAAAGTACTTAGTTTTCTCGTAGAATAAGTGAAATTGATCACCAACTACAAATTCAGTCGCGTTCATAAACGGATAAAGAGATTTCTGGATTTTTTTTTGTGAAAGTGTTTAAGGGTAATATTTTCTAACAAAATATTTATGTTTCGACATTTATTATTATTAAAGAATAAAAGTGTTATTTCAAGACGTTTCACTGAAAAACTTTTTGTTCATCCAGGTAGTTGCGAAGTTTAACCGTCTAATATTCTGTTTGATTTCCAAATTTCCAGAAACTTTTTTTACGTAGGAGGGATTTTTATGCCTTTGAGTACTAAATCTAGTATCGTGTCACAGAAGAAGGTAAAAAATTGTTCACGAGCATTCTGAAAACGTCAAATAGTATTTTCGGAACTTTGGCCTACAAGTTCGGCTTCTCACTACTGCAGTTATTTCTCAAAGGCTATGCATTCCATGCTGTGAAGAATGTTACCAAATACAACTAGCTTTTATTGACAGTGCAAACACTTACGTTTTTAGGAATGGCTTTTGTCAAGTTCCTATACACTAGGGTGATAAATTCTAAGCAATTTTATAATTACTAGATTTAAGGTGAGGTAGTTTTAGGACATGCCGAATCAAATACGGTACTTGCGCTTACAAAGAGAAATAGAAAAACACTATCGTTGTAATAAAAGTAACATAAAAATATCTTAAAATGTAGTTAAGAAAACATTGAAAACTAATTACTGAGCCAAAGTAAAATAAAGTTTAAAAAATTCTTAATATTTAAGGGAAGGAAATTAAATTAATATCGGCAGGGAAATTATATTTAAATTAGGCTACATGAGCCGGGGAAAAAATTATTATTGTTTTAAAAGTTACCAATCCTCTGTCAGTTCACAACGTATTTTGACCTATTCATAAGTATCAGATAGTAATTAGGATTTAAGTTACTAAATGACACGTACGTTATGTACAGTAGCTACACAATGTCAGTTTTTAGAAGGGTGTTCTCGCTGAATATATAATGACATAAATGTGTTTCGGTAAAATAAAAAAATGTATGGTAAAAATATCAGTTGTGATCATTACAGAATCATAGAAATTTGAAGCGTACTATTTACTCGAAAACAGAATTTTTGTTAGTCTAAAAAATTCTTTCACCTATCAGTTTATCATTTCCAGAAACATTATGTGTAGGAATATTGCTAATTCTTTATTTGCGTGTATTTCCTGTAGACATTTCCGGATCGTTTACTACCTACATAAGTGTGATACGTCTTATTTCGTACTCTATCCTTAATTATTTATAGTAAATTATTTCCACTATAAATGCAATATTACAATGCTCTCAATATTTATGATATGTTAATTTACGGACATTGTGGACCTTTCAGAGAAGCATGTTTGTTCTTTTTCTGGTGCAGGATTTACTATTCGGTTCGGTGTAATTACTATAAAAGAGGGCACTTAGTTTTCAAGTTCTTTAAGGGCCATTACAATCGCATTACACAGTGTTCACAAATAACATCCGGGGATTTAGCAAGAGCAGGAACACTGCAATTAAAGTAATGTATTTTACTGAGGTCGAGGAGAGTTCTCTGGGCGAGGAGCGAAATGGCAAAGATTTATGTAACACCCCAACAAGGTTCTGTTTCACATAAAGTCTACACGTATTGGTGCGCGCCATCACACAATCACACACGCAGGAGCCAGTACTTACGTGGATCTTAGCGATTTTACTCGGCTGTAGCCAAAAAGCCTTCTTATGTAATGTATTTCTAAAGGTAAATTTTTAGCCGTTGCCTTAGCCGTTTCACCTTACCTTAGGATTTTAGTAGCTGGGAAAAAATCCCCTCAGTTTTTACATATGTATACATATATTTTTTAAACAGTTTAGTTGTGCTTGATAACAGAGCACAGGTGGCTACAAACTTGATTTGCAGCTGCGAATATTTAAGATGCAAAAATAAATATATAAAAAAGGATGCAGTGTGCGCCACGGCTTGAAGATTTACAACGGATGGGTTCTACATTTAATGGTTTGCAGTTTGTGTGTGTTTGTGTTGGTGTGTGTGTGTTTATGTCGACATTATGGTGAAGTGGACTTCGTAACGCTTCTTGGCCATAAATGTTCAACGGTTAATTATGTTCTAAAAAAATTATCCCAACACTAATACTGCGCGACTACATGATGCTATCATAAAAATTTAAGGTGTTGCTACAGGCGACCGACTTGAAAATTACACATAATTACGCTTTCACTAACAAGCTAGATATAATCGCTTACAAACGCTTAATCCAGTGGAGCTAAAATTTGAATATTTCTCACATGTTTGTGACTATTATCACGTGATGTAAGCACATAATATTTGTCCATTGTTTGATGACTTTTTCAGTAGGCTGAGGGATCGTCAAGTTGTTTCCCGTAAGCTTTATAATAAGAAAGAAAAAGATTTCTTTTAAACAACATACAGTCTTATATGGATGTGTTGTAGCAGCTTCCTTACTCAATATACTATACTTCATCGTCAAGTGAGAATATTGCAATAGTTTACTATATATAATAAATTATTGTATATAATATACACCCATGCACGTGCAAATACAATGTGGGTTACTAATGATATCTCAAGGTCGAGTGTGAAAAGATAATCTACTTTCATAAGAAACGTACTTCAAGCAAAACATTCTTCGCACTTTTAATATCGCATTTCACTGTTAATAGTCAATTTAAATAACAGCTCTCTCAGGAATAAAGAAATCGTACCAACGAAAATTGTTTGTTAGGAAATAAAAAATAATGGCGCTAACAAAAAGTTTTAAACACCGAAAAATGTTTCCAAGTAAGACACATCTTACTAATGGTCAGCCTGAACAGTGTTAATGGTACCACTTTATCACCGAATGTAACATCCGAGAGACATAATTTCAAACCATGTATTTACTCAGCATATCATTTAAGACCTGCTTGTGCTATATTGACAAAGCTACTCGAAAGTCGTACCTGCTTAAACCTGGTGCAATTTAGGTGTTAAAAATGTCTCTTGGCCAGCATTTGTTGTTTACTCTCACTCCAGTTATAGATAATTTACATTTTTTTATCCAAAACAAAAAAAAAATAATACGTTTGACATTTTACGTCCTCATGTAAAGCCATTAATAAAAAAGGTACCTTAAAATTTATCGTAAGATACCATATTGTAACGTGTATATATTTTAATTGGTGAGATCGTTGAACGAATCTTGTAATGAGATCGTATTGTGAACATAAAATAATTTTGGCAATAATTGTGGGCGAATGTTGCCGTATTCCTGAAAGGAATTATCTGTATGTTTTATGTCTGTTGGCTTCATCTTAATGGCTTTTCTTCTTTTGTTTTTTGTTTTATTGTGAGATTTTCTGCAATACGTCAACATTCGCCCGCAATGCCGTATGTACAAAAAACTTTTATGTTAATATATTAATTCGTTGTGTTTCTCCTCTTCGTTTCGCGCATTTTATCCAAACACTGCAGTTGATTACCTCTGATATAATGTTTTGAATCTTGCTCAAACTTGCGAACAGCACCAACTGAAAAAGTATTGTAAAAATAACGTAAGAGAAATCTGTAACTGATTGATTATTACTAAAACTGTTTCAGATTGACTTAGTAACATTTATACAGGGCGATTCTTACGCTACATATACGAACGTTGTGAGTTGATTTCCTAAGATGGGATATGCCAAATTATACCAACCATGCCGTATAGTACTCAGTGAGGGAGGCACCCTCCCTTGAAAAATAAGTTTTATGTACAATCTTAAAAAAAATTCGATGTAAGGTAAAAGATTGGATATGTTATAAATGCGTTTGTTTACACAATACTTCTTACGTGAAAATGTTGTGGGGTGCAACCATCCCCTAAATTGGGAAAGCAAGGGGTGTCAAGTTATCACATTACCAATGAGTGTATAATATTTGCGTGTTTTTATTGATTTTAAACACGCCATAATCATACGCTAAAATACAAAATACGTTGCCATTATGCAATGTTTTCAGGAAAATAGTAGTCAAGAAAAATAAGTAGGTGTGTAAGACGCACAGTGCTTCAGTAAATAATTATGTTAAATCAATAGAAGTTAATTATAAAAGTATATGAATCATTTGCACAGTAAAATCTGTTTTTAAAATGCTCTTCCGTCTTACGTAGATTTTTAATATTTCCAGTTTAAACTAATTTAAATACAAATTTTCAAGAGTAGTTATACTCATAACGAATTAATGTACATACGATTTATATCCACTAAAAGTGCGCCCACAGCTTTGCTCGCGTGTATTACTCATAACAGATAATATTTACTTTAATTGAAAAACATCTTTGTATACCAGATCGGTAGTTCAGTCATCAAGTGTTAGAATGACAAATATGCTAGTTGAGTTAACTCTTTAGGGGATAAGTAGTTATAGCTGTCCACGCGAAAAGCAGTCTTAAGATTGTCGCCTGGGCCTTATTTATAGCCAAGTAGACGTTGTGGAGTAATTACACAGACTCTTTAATGTAATAGGATTATCGGATGATATACATATACATAGTAGTATTTAGACTGATTTTCCCCGAGCTACAAAGAACTGCGTCACATAACGTCGAAGTTATTCATGAAAATTAATTTAAGAAATAAAACGTCAATTTCCTGGGCTCATAGAGGTTGTACAATAACACGCCTCAGCAGAAATGTAAAATTAAAATCCTGTATAATTTATTTCTCACTGGTAGTACTTGCTTCTCGGATTGCCTACCTTAAGAGTTTACAAACTAAGTTTTCATCTCAATAACTAAGATATGTTATTAAATAAAAACTGTTATTACTTTTTAGGTGCATACTTAAGTATCATTCAGACGTGAACAACACCTCAATATCTCTATTGGTTATGATAATTATCATCGGTTGAAAGAAAACACCCCATTAGGTGTCAAAATTCGAAAAATTTTAATTTCACAGTATAAATATTTGTACAAATATCCAAGGGAATTGAAAAGCCCGACGATAGCCCTTTCGTCGAAGCAAAATCGATCATTCATTTAACATCACATATCACTCCAGTACAGTACTGTGAGATCAAATTTTGGAAAATCTTAAAACCATTTTACGGCCATTTACGTAATAATCATCCTGAAGCAAAATTAATCTGAATATCTTGGTGGGTTCGATATCTATCGAAGACTTATCTAAAACACGTTCCAGGTCTTTTCACCTCCTAAGAGACTGCATTTCGAAATACTCTTGTATCACATTTTAGACTACTTAGCTGGTGTCTCTTGGACGTGAAAAACACGACAACAGCCCGTTAGGTTCAAGATATATCGACGATTAATCAAAAACAAATTGCATCACATTTCATCCTATTTCACCTCTTTAGGTGAGGAATTCCGAAAATTCCACAAATTGCTTTCAGGTACTTGAGTAAGCGCCTGTACGAAACTTTCAGTGATGACCCTGTCATTTCATGGCGTATTATTAACTATGAAGGTGTATCATACCACTCCTATGCCTTATACCGAAAATAAATCGCAAATAAAATCCCATTTTCGACATTTTCAGTCGATAGAAAATAGGCTTTAAGGGCGCGGTTCACCTTGGTTTTCAACGTTTTTTTATTATTATATTTGTACCAAATATTTCTCTTCTTATTTTAAACAAAAATTGTGATTAAATTTTCTTCTTAGGAAATTTTTGTATCCCTCATTGTTTTTGCGTAATGAGTCGTAAACGTCAAAATCTGCACTTTACGGTTTTATGTACGCCAATAAAACTAACTGACACACCAAACCGAAAAAATTCACAATGTAGAACAATGTTGTAGGCTATGATTTGACACATATAAAAAACAAATAAATATTTTCTTTTGTACTTTTAAAAAATTGCTGAAATTTTTACAATTTCATATAAAAATTAAGCATTTTTTATTAAAATTAAAAAATTGTTTATTTTTTATTTATATGTGTAAAATCATAGCCTACAACATTATTATACACCGTGCATTTTTTTCGTTTGGTGTGTCAGTTGGTTTTAGTGGTGTACATAAAACCGTAAAGTACATATTTTGACGTTTACGACTCATTACGCAAAAACTATTAAAGATACTGACATTTCCTAAGAGGAAGGTTTAATCACAATTTATGTCAAAATAAGAAAAAAGTTATCTGGGACAAATATAAAAATAATAAAAGACGTTGAAAACTGAGGTAAACGCGCCCTTAATGAGTAGTTGTGAGCTTGAAATGGGTATATACACGTGTAACTTACTTTAAATGCTATTCGTAAGCAGACATCACTCAAGTGCGATAAGCGGTATTCGAGTAATCTGGTAACGGCCGCAGCTCTGAATATGCCTCGGCGGCCTGGTCATGCGCAATATTGTGATTCCAGCATAAATTAGGTACCCGCACGAGGCAATAAGCATTTCGGAATTCTTGCAGCTTGACACACTCCGTCCTGACTCATTCTGGTTTTAAAAGTCTTACAATCAGGTATCTGGACCACTAGCTCTGTACCAAATATGTGTTCTTTGCGGTAAATACAGTTTTTATTGTGCGGTGGATAATTTTTCAGAGAGGCGTGGTCGCGCGCAGAACGCCTGTTGGAAGGGCCAGGTAGTCGAGTCTTATGTCCGTGACCCACGAGTCTTGGAGTCTTGTCACAGAAAACCACGCGCGTCTGACAATCTCCACGGCCACTGGCGAGTACGTCACACTTACAATAGCTGCTGATGTCACAAGTACAAGGTTTCAAACAGTTTGACCTGTCAATGTGATACAGAACTTCACACGCGATAAGTATGTAACAACTCTTGAAAGTCGTCGGTCGTGCATTGGAGAAGTGTCAGCTCTAAATTTGGCAGATCCTTACAACCACCCAGCATGCGTGGGGGGATTCTGAAGTGAAGGGAAGAGATTTTGGATGTATCTAGGCGCGGGTGAAACTGGAAATCCCCGAAGAAACTCGCCGACCAACAGCATTGCCCCGGCACGAGTCAAATTTGATTATATTATCTTTTCATTTATTGTTTTTTCAATTTACGACGCTGACTGGCGAACATCTCTTGTTTTTCGTGCACGGCGGTCGTGTTGCTCGTGTCGCGCCATTGTGACATGAAAGGCAGGGAGAATGTCGGCCATGCATGTTGCGGCGGGGTAGGACGCTCGGCCAGCGAGTACCCAGGTGTACACTGCTACCAGGGGCAGATGCGACCCTCCAGAACAAACCAGAGTGTTTGGAGAGCCCCGCGGAGAGTAAACGAGCAGACGGGAGCCCACGTCAAATATTTCTCCGGGGCTAATAGGCACGGGGGAAACACTGCTCCCACGGCAGCGTGGACACGCTTAATGACTAACGCTTTGAACGCACGTAACGCAGGCACGGGTTTTACGGCCGGGGAACATCACATAAATCTGGCGGGTCACGTTTCAACGGGGCCGGGCAGGGTCTGGAGGTTCTTTAGCCGGCAGTAAAAGTCCGGCCGTCCGGGGTACCTGGCCGATTGGTAACTGATGCATGGGGCATGCTCATGATATGGGGGGGGGGGAGTTAGCCGTCCCGTCAGCGACCTGGGTATCACTGCTGGGTCACTGGCCTCGCTGACCTGCACCACACGGCGAGACACGACGCACCTAGGCCACGAGCAACAATACAAGTCTCTGTTTGAAACTAAGGATGTTCACGATGTTACACCCCTAAACCGACTACAGCAATGAACTTTCTACACTTGTGACATTTTTATTATTAATCTGTATCGCAACCAACTACGTTTAGACGGTGTTATACCACAGTAGACTATGTGCCAATTGAAATGTATAAGTAAAACAAACATAAACATTTTCAGATCTGAAGTGGTCTTACAAAAATGTTATATAAAGCCAATATTTATAAAAAAAATACAAGGCAAAGGGCTACAATAGACTGATTCAAAGCTGAAGAATATTTTATATTTTTTTTACACAGTTAACAATTGGCAAATAGTCTGTTGCTGCATAACCCTGTCCAATTTCGCTATGCTTGTGTGACGAATATAAACGCTTTGACTATAATATATTTAACTTAAGTACAAACTGTAGCACCAAAAAGTAGCCATATTTGTCATATCTTGCTTGAAGTAGTTAAATAAGAGAACAGCATCATCCATATGAAACTAATTAACTTAGAACAAAATTATACTGAGATTCGAGTTTGTTCGGAGCTCCTGTAACAGCCACATAAACTAAGTATTTTTAAGTGAAGCAGTTCGGCATCTAGTGTGATCGTGGCCTTAGACGAACACTTCGCAAATATTATAACCTCACTCGCAATCACTTGTTCTTTCCAACGAACCATAAACTTCTCGTAATTGAAACTGACATAGTCATTATTACACTGTAAGAAAAATTTTGTAGCTGCATCCTGCCAAATTTTTGTGATAAACCTGGTGACCCCAATTTTTTAGTGATGACAACAAAATGTTTAATGGTGAGTACGAAAATATGGCAGGATGAATAAATACCATTAAAAGCTTTTGTATTTGCCACAAAATATTTTTATTTTTATGTACTCTAAAATTGTTGGGCGAATTGTGGTCGATTAACTTATTTGTTAGATGGCAGCAAATGTCTCTAAGAAACGTGATTTCTTCTTACAAATATTGTTACCAGGTCCTGAAGCTGTTACACAATTCTCCGATGTGTTATGCCGTAGTGGTCAATCAGGGAGGGCTCTCTGTAGCAGCGCGCCGGGGACGATTGCGTTGCGTAAAATTCCGGCGTAGAGGTCGACGGAAATGTCCTGCGTTTGAGAAAAAGAAAAATACTTATCGGTTAAAATTTCTAAAACGCGTGCATGCATCCAACTCTGAAAGATGTTTTTGCAACCAGAGCCGACAAACTATTGCAACCAAATAGCAAGTGAAACTGCTTTGTTGAAAAATGCTGGTACACTGCGAGCATAATGTAATTTTTGGTAGTGTGTTTCGTTTCATTAATTGCATATTGGCAAAAGTACGCAGTCTTTTAAACTCATAATGTGTTTGCATGATTTAATTTGTGATTCATTCAATACCAGTCATACCAACGCTTGCATTTGAAACCCCAGAAAATACTAATGAAAGTTTTTATTTAACCCATACATAATATAGGACACTTATCATGCTTCATCATTTGAAACAGCAAATGTTGAGCATTGTTACTATACAAGAACAGTTACATCAGTATACATATGAAGGTTTCCTAATGTAGGAACGTTACAGTTGATGTATATGAAATTATTATACCATACCTACTTTCTTAATACTTCTCTACATCGGTATGGTAAGATTACAAATACGTTTCTTTTACATGTTATCTCATCGTTACACATCGTAGCGGCCGGCCTTAATAGCGTAGTATGTTAAATGCCGGTCTACGGTGCGAGAGCTCCTGGGTTCGAATCCCGGCTAGGGCTTGGATGTCGCGTTGTCCCTTCACTTCATTTCACCCTCATATGCTCTAAAGACCTCGTTGTTTAAGACCGTAAAACTCTTTCATATCTCACCTAACATCGTAACGTGTCGCTGCATTGTGCAATCAGTTTAAGGCGTCTGTCATCCTACTAGCATTTCAGTTTCATCTTCCGTGCGCTTAAATATTGACACTTCCTCCACAGACCGAGCTGTGAATTCTTAGTCCTCTTCAAATATTTGCACACGGTACTATAATAATTAAAGGAATGCTTACAACCCAGTAGCCAAAATAATTCTTTGCAGGACTACAAACAATCCCTTTGTTATACGAGCAGCTTTACGAGAGAAACGTTGGTAGATGTACAAAGAACTACTTTGGCTACTGGGTTTCCAGCTATAATTTCTTCGTAAAATTACTAATATTTATTACGTGACGCCATAAACACAATCACGTCTGCATCGGGCCATTTTAATGTCTGCCTGGAACATTTTACACGTTGGAATATCAGAGACAAAGGAGCTGTTAGGGTGGCATTGACGCGAGTTTCAAACTCAGCATCGGCACTATACACGCTTAACGCCACGGTTTCATATTTAGCTGTTTTTGTGAGTTTAATTTTTTTGAATCCTGAAAGAGAGTAGATAATACAATACCGTTAAATTGAAATTTCGGAAAAGTTTTGTACTGCGTATCCTATATATATTTTCTTTTAATTAAGATTATATTATGTTGGCCAAATACCGACTTAACAAAATTTTCTCGAGGTCAATAACTACCTAACATTATAAAAAACTTATGCTTTGAAAAAATATGCTAAATAGAACAAACGAATTCCAATATTTCTATGTAACGGCCTTAACACTAAACACACTAACAAGCATTTTGCAGAACCATTTTTAATACGGGACTTTAAGAAATACCATTATTATTTTATATGCAGAACATTTGTAGCAATGTTCATTGCACTCTCATTTCTGAGTATTGCAAACATCCAATAAGTAATGTGCGTGTAGTCTCAACATTGATATTCCCTAATCGTCTGAAGTTTTTTTATTTAATTTTTTTACACTGACACAAAACACGAGAATATGGAATTGTTTTGTGGAAGTAAACGTATTTCCTAACACACTGCAAGACACTGAAAGCGCGTATCAGATGACGCTCTCAAGGTGACCGCTTCAGTGGACGTATTTTGGGCATTAGAGACCTACATGTCAGAGGCGTCATTTCAGGTTTTCCTTGGGGGGGGGGGGAAGATTTTTTTCGGCGACAGTGACCTTGTTGTATCTTTTTTATTAATTAAGCATGTATAAATGAGATATAATAATAATAAAACTTCAGGTTTGTGTGCTTAAGTTAGCATTATTTAAACAACAAAATACAAAAATATATTTTATTCACTTAAATTTCTAAATCGAGGGGTGTGGGGGCATTCGCCCCCCTGCCCCCCTTAAATGAAACCCCTTCTACAAGTGCGGAACGTTAAGAGTTTGTTGACCCGGCGCGTGAGTCGTGATGTAACGTTGTACGAGAAGTATTTTTCTTGTATAGCTATAAGAATGTTCCCAAGGCGTTTATATACGAAAACAAGACACACTTCAAACTGTGTAGGTACGGTTTTATGATTACCGTCCGCATATTTCACATATTAATTGACACAGATTGTACCAGGTGGCCCTACTGGACAAAAATGTCGCCTTGTTTCAACACCCCTAAAGTGAACTGTTTTCGTGAAAATGGACTTAGAGAATGTGGAGCCTCTCGGTTAGGCAACACGCGATATAAGCACAGAAGGATTGAACAGTCTTATTACAGAATGAAGCAGAAAGGTATTCGAAACCATTTTTTTTTTCATAGATTGCAGATCTTGTTATTACTAAATCTCACCCCAAAGTGCATTATTTATTCCTACTTAATTTTGTTTAAACAAACGTGGTTTTTTATGTCAATTTTCAATTGCTAATTTCTCCTTTAAGATTTGCACTAACCGAAAAATCGCATTACATAATTATATTTTATTTCTTTACAAGGAATCGTTTCGCAAAGTTTGTAATATACTTTCATGAACAGCCTATACACAAACACACACACATACATACATATATAATGTAATTCGTGGATGTGCATTGTACCACGCGATTCTGTGGTCAAAAAGAAGCAAATAACTGACCCGAGAACAAATCAGGTTGTCGCAACTCTATAAAGGTAAAACTGCAACATTAGGTCTGTATAATCAAAGCCATGTACTGTATGGTAGAGCACAGAAGAAAACTATCCCCACAGCTGTGTGCAAGAATCTAAGAAGTTGACTTGGAAAAATAAGGAACATATATGTTGATGTCAACTCCGGCACAGTTGTGGAGACTTGTGCCAGCAGGAAACTGACCCGAGAACAAACGGTTTTGTACACTTCTGAAACATTCCTTGCCACAATACAAATTTTGTTTGAATATGAGCGATCCACTGCAGAGAATCTTTACCGCAAAAAAAATTGTTTAAAATGTACAGTAATATTAAAAGAAACTGTCTTGTTCTTAAAATATTTAAATGTTATTTTTTTCGTATGGTTACATGTAGCTTTTTTAAGACGAGTTTTATCTTGTAAAAAATTTCCACAAGAAAAATAAAATAACTGTTTTACTTTACACATTAAACAAGAATTTCTTTGCGGTAAAGGTCCCTAGCGTCGCCTGATAATGAAACTAATTTTTGTGGTGGCAAAAAAAATGGGTTTTGGATTGTGCAGCGGGAGTTGAGAATAGAAGAGCCTGGCTTAATTGCAGCGCGGCGAACGCAAACAATTACCGAGCGATTTTCTAACTCGTGTCCTGTTTAATTACCTCTGCAGTCTGTGATTATCTTCAAACCGTCGTTGTAGCTACTAACAAGTTCTTTTTTTTTTTTTTTTTCGTGCAACGTTATATACACAGTTAACCCACGGCGACAATTTCGTACCCAGTTCTTCGAAGCGGGATCCTGTGAATAGATAAACAATCATAGGTTAAGACTTGTTATATGAAAACTAGCAGAATGTAGCAGACGTTGTCTATATGTGAGGTTGAATGTTGGTCGAATTGCGAACCCCCTTTCCTTTCAAGGCCTACTGTATATGCCGTACGGGGAAGCTAGCAGAAGAAGTTGATGAGCTGCAGCGCCATTTAGTGGCGAAACGTATCAAAATTAAAATCGCAAAAATATCCTCCGTGTTCAAATATCTATGTACAGTACATCAATTTTAAAGGCAATCCCTTGAACGGCTTAGCGGTAGTGCAATGCAGCGCCGTATATTAGAGAGTTAGAGTGAAATGGAGAATATAGAAACTTTTTCCCTGAAAATATACCTATACGTGCCAAGTTTCATGGTGATCAGTCAATTTATCGATCTCATACGCACATGTATACCAACATATGAGGAGCTTAGATTATTACTGGTGTAAGTCACTTAAAATTGTTTCCTCTTAAGGGCGTTGGACCCGTAAAATTTCATTTTTTTATATTTGTGCCAAACACTGTTCAACTTTTGCACATCAGATAACACGTCATTTCCCAAAATAAAAAAAAAATTAGACCCCATAGTTTTTGCAAAATCACTCATCAATGTCACGAAATGGCCATTAAGGTGCAGCCAAAATCAAAAAATGTAATTAACTAATGAATTCAAGATTACGGGAACTGAAAGTCAGTGTATCAATGCATTTCATGACATGTTTGACAAAAGTTAGTTTTGAATATTTCAGTAGTAGCCGAAAGTCAAAGTTATGCAAAAATTTACACATTTTCATCAATTTAAAAAAAAATATATATCGCTTTGTGTTTACAAAAGTTTCTTGAAGTAGCTCACATCATTAAGAATTAATATGAATTATCTTGTTTCTGCAAGTTAATTATTTTTTATTATTTTGGCTACACTGCGACTGCCATTTTGTGACTTTGATAGGTGATTATGCTAAAACTACGGGCCCTAATTTTTTTTATTCCGGGAAATGACATGTTATCTGATGTGTAAAAATTGAACAGTGTTTGGCACAAATATAAAATTTTGAATTTTTACGGGTCAAACGTCCTTAAACAAAAACATTTTTTGTGACCACGAAAATGCAGTACATTCTTGTAATACGCTAATGGAATTCATAAATTCAGTTAAGAGGGAAATATTTGATACATAATATTATTTTTAAATTGTGAATAATATTAATAAAAACGTCACTACTAAATTATTGTGACTTACGCCACTATACATCTCAGACTCCCCCCCCCCACACACACACCTACACACACACCTACACACACACGCGCGCATATATATAAATAAATAAATAAATTTATATATATATATATATATATATATATATATATATATATATATATATATATATATATATAAACACAGGATGTTCACAAAACACACCGACAAACTCCGGCTAGTGATTCCTTATGAAAAATAAATCAGGAAATAAGTAAGACACTTTATACGTAACCGTGATATTAAATGAGTAATTCGTCTTTTAAAATTAAATTTTAAAACTTTGATTTCCCCATAAACCGAACAGTGATCGACGTAAACTGACAAAATTTACGATATAATTTCACGACATTAAGGCCGACAAACCAACAGTAAACGTTAGTTTATACCTTCTACCCTTACGAAAATAAAAGGGGTGGCCTCGTTTAAACTGCTGACAACTTTTTTAGCGTCATGATAATCCAACATTTAACAGTGAATTATTTGGGAAATGTGACATTAGTAATTAAAAAGGTCCTCTTGTAATGACTGTCTAGGACAGATAGTTTTCGTGCAAAACGCACGTTAAATTTTGGCTTGGTGAAACAGAGCCTAGCGTGTAGGCAACACTGCGTACACGAGTGTCTGGTGTATTATCGCAGCGCCGCACAGACAATGGTGGACATTCACCGTAAATATTAAAGTTTTAAAATGTGATTTTCGAAGGCGAATTACCCATTTATTTAAATTTTATTGGATTGTGGACACACGCCATTGCTCATGTTTAGCTGATCCACAAAAATGTAAAAAAAGCAATCCTAGAAGAATTCTGTCAATTTTTTTTTTTTTTTTTTCAAAATAAAAGTTATATTAGACAACAAAGAATTCTAGAAATGGAATTCAGTCGAATATCGACACAACACCCTATTACAAAAGACATACACAAAAGACAGACACAAATATAGAACCAGATTCCCAATATGAAAAAAAGATGGAAATAGACGAAAAACAGTGAACAGTTGACATCAAACACAAGACAACAGACAACACAACACAAGTTTAAACCAACGAAAAACTGCAACGTTTCGGGGATTGCAATCTATCCCCGTCTTATTTTTGTGTGCGTTTTATTTTTTTTTTTGTTCGTTTTCGTACTTTGCCATTCAACACAGGTTTGATCAGCTAAACAAGAGCAATGGCGTATATCCACCATCCAATAAAATTTAATTGTAAACTCCCATTGCAACAAACATTAAAAATCTACTCATTAATATCACGATTACGTACAAAGTGTCTTACATATTTCCTGCTTTATTTTCACAAGGAATCACCTGCCGCAGTTTGTCGGTGATTTTTGTGAATACCCTGTGTATATAAATAAATATACATACATATATATATAACACATATACATACATATATGTATATGTGTGTATGACATGAACCGTTAGGGAGGGGGAGGGGAGGAACTGGCACGTTAATGACCTTCGTGTTGGCAACGCATGGTTGCATTACAGAGAATATGAAATGTTGTACAAGTACCAAGAACAAGGAGCAGTTTACTTTCAGAATATTCGAGACAGCTCTTGTTTTGTCTGTGCCTGGTCCCTGGAGGAGTTTTTCGGAAATAACCAGAGGTAAATAAGGACGAATTCTCCCAACCCCAGGAACCGAGTCTGAGTTGATTCGAACTGCTCCTGTTCGACTTTAGCTGGGAGAATTGTTTTCCGAGCGAGTTCTACTGTAGCAATGTCTAATGTACTTGTCTACCTCAATTTCGAACAAATCCGTTACATATATACTGACAAACAATCGTGTGAGAAAAAAAACGTGTTTGGCCAAGTTTGACGGCTTCAAAATAATGCTTACAATGTTCATGGTGTCTTGGAAGTCACATTTACAAGTAGTGTGAAGTGTGTTATCGTTTCGTAAATAAGCATTGTAGACGCACGTTTACTGGTCTCTGAGAAAAAAAACGCAACTCCGAACACTCTGCACGCAGTTAGAGCGCCGATCTACCAGCGCGTCAGAGGCTCAGAAATGACGGAGACTTAAGTGCGACCTCGAATCAAACATAAAATACCGCATCGCCTCAACGATCCAAGCGCTGAATTAGCATGCGAGGTCCCAACGAACCGTATTTACTATGGGACATATGTATAGAGAAACATTGCCGGTTATTCTGTACATCCTTCCTTTATTAGACGAAAATGAATATAATTGACAGATGACGTGACGCAGCCTCTTAAAAACAAGGCGACACAGCTTGACGGTGAGAGAGGACAATAAAAGGAAGAATGGTTGCTAGGTGCACAAGGGGAAGTGTAGAGCTTGTCGCGTGACAGGCGGGATGGCGACGAGCCGGCCGCCATATCGTCCAGGGGTCAGCAGGTCAGAGGCGAGGGGCCAAACTGCTTGATGACCACAAGCTTGGTTGTTTACACTGGCTGGCAGGGCGTGAATCCGGCCGCCCAGTGACCGTCTGTGTCCCTCGCCCACCAATCACCATTATCAAGACAAGTGCTCCAGGAGAGCTAACTATAGACGAGAAGAAAATATTCCCACGTACTCCACACTGAAGTAGGTATCGTTATCAAAGCATGCCTACTTTGCTGAACTCTGGCCGCAGTAAAGTAGGCTGTTGTAGCGAATTGTTCGCAAACGTCAAGTGTTGGGCTGACTGTATGTCCAGGGTGCATTGCCTTATCGGGTACACGCGCACCAGCTCGGTGCAGACATTGATTATGTTAAGTACACAAGTCTGCCAGAAAGGTTAATTTTCCAACGTCGTTTTCAGCGAGTTATTGGGATCGCCTTTTCGATAAACAGCACTACTGTGTATTGACACAACCTAAATCGGAATTAGTAAACATTGACTGAAATTTCAGTATGGTTCTAACAAATTCCGGTTATCAACAATTCAGTAAGTGAAAACCACTGGCAAATTGGCGAATATTTACTTATTAAACGTTGGTGTGTTGGTACTATAAATTAGAATTTGTTAATATTCACTGTTTGCAAGTGGCTTTACAGATTCAATTAACTGAAACTGCTTCATCCGGAATCTGTGAAAACCACTGGCATCAGTGAATATTCACTAATTCCAATTTCGAGTGCACCCTAACGAACAGTCAGTAAAAAATACAAATATGGTTATAATTTGTTGCGGTTGTATATTGAGTATGACAAAGTGTTGGCTTGAGACGTGCATATAGTTACCCAAGTAAAGATTCCTAGCGACCAATACGCCCTGCTCAAGAGCAGGGTACGTAGCTGTTTGCAGACAAAAACCGATAAAGCGGGGCGCGAAAAAAATGTCTATAGGAAACAAAACAACACCGGAGTGAAACTAAAGCACATGATTTAAAGTATCGAAGAACGAAGCACAAAACACCGTGTATAACAAACATATATAGAAGTTAAAATCAAAGTACAGGTGAGTAAAGCATTGAATTAACATAGAAACTGCGAGATTTCAAATAAAATATCTTCACGGTGATAATGTTTCAGTACTCCTGTTACCCGCACATGTTGACCCTGGACATTCCGGAAGAACGCTGAGAGTTTAACCCAACCTACTGGCGTAGTTCTACTGAGTCTGCAATTTCTCCTGGTGCTAAAGGACTTCGCAGCTGAAAATGTTTCACAACTGAAGCACAAGTATTTTCAGATAAACTCGGCAGAGTACAAACTCTCAGGCCATACCTAGGTTTATTTTTTTTTCCTCGTACTTGCCATTAACACGGAGTCTAGCGGAGTTTCGTTCCTTCCTCGGAGCTACCCTCTAATGGGGTGCTGAGGTCGTAGGGGCGACGGTGTGTTACACGGGCGTACGAAGGCCGACTTTATCGGTCGTCGTAGCCTGGGTGCTCAGGGTAACGGTCGCACAGTAAATTAACCAGGAAATGGCGGCGGCGAAGTCAACTTTCCGTAACGACCGTTGGAGCTAACATCGCATGTCGCTGGCGGCCATCTTGGCACAAAGCTAAACCATTCCATTTCGACCTCCCTTGTCAGCCTCCTGTGATACTGCTGTCACCTTCATCCTCCAAAATTCAGCCATTTCACATTGAACTGTTACTGTTTTAACTTCATTACAGTTAACACTAGTACAAAACAATATTGCGCAATGTATTTCATATGCTACTTACCTTAAATTGATTACTTTTAAAAGATATATGAGTTTCCATCGCACACGAAAACACTTAATATAAAAACAAGCACCTAATTTTACCTTGTCGACCTAATTTCATGGGGCGTACTTTTTCGACCAAAGGGTATTTATGTAATTCATAAAACATCCATGTTTTACATCAATAATATTGTTAATGCTAATTTAGTAAAATAGGAATTAAATACGAGATAAACAAAATTGCAAAAAAAAATGTGGCTTCGTATTTTACAAAATATTAACTAGAATATCCCAAATCATAGGAAAAGATAACTGCTTGATTTTAAGAGGATTTTAATTGATGTGAAATTAAAATTTGATTTTAACGTAATAATAAGATAGGCTACTTAATGCTAATTTGCCATAATTTAATACAATTAAAACCGAAATGAAATATTGTTTTGGGTTTAAAATGATGAATGTTTAAATTTTTTCATATAATGGTTTATATCCAATTCTTTTTCACAAAAAAACTTCCAGCAGTTATTTTTTCTAAATCCACGGATTATATTACCACATACTGTGTAGCATAATCTTCGCTACTATAATATAAATGTCAAGTAAGCACAAATTACCTCACAATATTGCTTCTGGTTTATAAAGCTATGTTTCGCTTTTATATTAGTTATGGTTCTCAAAATTTTCATTACCTTTGCAAGGCCTTACTTACATAGCAAATGCAGCCCATTTGTATCTTTGTTTGAATGTAAAGAAATTTCGTGGTACTAATAAACGTAGTATGTACATCCTAAAATTCTCAAATAATATCGTATGAACAGGGTATAATTAAAAACAAAATATGTTGTCATTAGATACATGCAAAATTCGTTTATTACTTGATGATAGACTAGACTTCGATGTTCTATACATTCTCGGGCACACACTGCTATTTTATATCTCTGAGCAGTCTTTATGTGATGACAAATACGTTTTTGAGTGATTTTCATGCGACTGGTCAATTATTGGCTCGGAGTGTTCATGCTACAATTCACGACATTGCAGGCAAGCCTAAGACGTTGGTCGTGCGAGCAATGGCTTGCAGTCTAGTCTGGTCTCAGAAAACCACTCGAAATTTGCAGGTCCTTTGTTGTCATGGTTGGGTTGGAGGGAAGCGGTGGCAGCCTTCCCGTGCCACTGAGTTCCGCGCGGAACTTCGACCGACATAACTTATTTGAAAACTGATCTAACATGAGTGATGCCAGCTTGGGAACAGCATTGGGGAAACGTTTCAGGTACCCTGATAATCGAGAGTAAAAATGTCGAAACATTTGTGTGTTTTGCGATACAGTTTAGATATGAAGTATTGTGTAAAATGTATAGGCACGTGGAGCACCCGTCTTCCTTTAATACAACCTGCGTCGTAAAATTATGCTATCACTAGATATGATGGTTCATAGCGGGAACACTTTGACTGTTTGCTAGATTTCAACACACGTTCAGCTGACCAGAAGATTACTGGATTTAGCTTGTACTTGGAGCTACTGCCCTATTTGACCGAGCCAACAAAATTCCGATATTGTAATATTTGATGGCAGTTATTGGTCTGCAGACAGCTTCGTTGTGTCAGATGTGTATCACCGAACCAGATATGTTGCAAGAAACTACGGCGTTTGCATGGGTATGTTGGCACAAAACTTTTTCGCGACATACCATCATCTCTAGCTATCATTAGAGACACTGAAAAATCGCAAAAATGTTAAAATTAGTCTCCAATAAACTGTATGATATTAACCGTGACATGTGTGAACAGTTTTGGGACAAATCACACGCGCTGTGTGTCCAAGCTGTGCAGTTTTAACTGGGCTTGTTGAAGAGAGAAAAAATGCTACAAATAAACGATAGCCAATGTTGATACGAAATGTTCAGTGTCTCTAATTATCATTACTGAGTAATAGAGCCACGATTTTATGGCGAAAAGATTTTTGCAACATTTGGTTTCGATGCGTCATGTGCACACCTGCAGCTCTGCTACATCGTCTGTGGTTGGATGATTTTACTTTCACTGGCATTGGCAAATTATAGACGTACAGACTCACAATAATCTTATTCTGATTGGTGCAGTCAAATGAGAAACGTGTCTGAACAAAGACACGCTGCCAATAACCTTGAAACAGAACTGGCGATGTGCACGAGAGACACTGAAACAAAGTGGGGCAAAAATCTTTTTACTATTACAATACGGTGCACAAGTACTTATAGAGTAGTACTCGTTCATAGAACACACACAAGAAGGACGAACACATTTTCTGCGGAAGCGCGGAGGTTTGCGACGTTTCGCCGGCCGAGCCAGCTTCTTCAGGCGGCGAGTGGAGGCACACTGATGTTTATTGTTCAGCGGAAGTCGGAGACACCTGCAGCCAATCAGCACACACCGGCTGTTCTACTAGCCGGCAGCCAGGCCAATAAGAAACCTGCCGTAACACGCAGGAGCCAAATATATACGGGGCTGGTATCAACAATCTCGGCCAGCCAATAAGCGGCCAAGTTCGCCCAATGAACCGCCACGTCATTTCACGTCTGTATTACTGTTTAGTCTGTGACAGTAAGAGTTCTCAATTGTAATAGGGAAAGGAAAATCACCGATTTTAACTAACGGAATGTTGGAAATCATTGTCCAATACATCCCGAAGCCCCGTTTATTCATTAATCGTTAGATGTTCAAGAGAGTCGTAACAGCTGATGGATGAAGACAGGAAGTTTTCGCGAGTAGATTTTTGCCCCACTTTGTTTCAGTGCCTTGCGCACACATCTGCAGCTATGCTTCGTGGTCTGTGATTAGATATTTTAAATTCCAGAGTTTTGGGGTTCTACCCGCAAATCACAGACGTGTGATGTCGCAGTTAACCTTCTTATGATTGGCACAGTCAAACGTAAAACGACTATGCACAAATATAACCAGCCAACAACTATACAATTCATGTGCGCGTGCACTGAAACAAAGTGATAAAAAATTATTTTCGCGAAAATTGCCTGTCTCTAGTAATGGACCAATGGTCGGGGCTTGAGTATGCACAGGAAGGTAGGCCATTGAACCTGTGAAATGTTCTTTTCCTTATCCACTCGCTTCCAACTGTTCACGCGGGTAGCACGCAATTGAGCTACGAATTATTTATTATTTTATTACTGGCTTTCAGAAGTCAAAGGCATGTCAAGACGGCCGTCGACAAATCACAGAAGTGGCAGTGTAGTACGCTTTCTCGACATTCAAACTGATCTAGAATACGCCCGCGAAATTCACGCAACTCTAGTGATACTTTGAGACTCAGAAATGTCGCGGGTTATCAACGACATGCCGCGACGGGATCTCCATAGTTCCCTGTACATTCTGTGATGAGCTTGTAGTTCATTGGCTACTGCTCCAGTCAGTGGCCAGTTGTACATCTGGGGAGATACGCTATCGGTAGAGACCATTGATTTTCACGAAAAGGTGTCTGCACAAACTTGTTTCAATGTCTTATAGTTCCACCTCTGCAGTTCTGCTTCTTTGTTGTTGGCACAGTGACTTCGTGTAGAAGTGTTTCTAGTTTCAGCCTACCAGTCAGAGCACGGTTACTGCGATTAACGCACGTCTGTGATTTGAAGTAAAACATTAAGACACGTGATAGTTAAATTCCGCCAATCACTGACCACGAAGCAGAGCCACAAATGTGCACACGACGCACTGAAGCAAACTGGTACAGAAATCTTTTCACCAAAAATAAGTTCCTGCCTATCGGTTCGTGGTCCTAAATGAAGAGATTTACACGATGTATATTATTGAAACGTCATGTTTAGAGATGATTGTTAGAGACAAGAAAAATTCGCGGTTCACTGACCTGTAGGCTAGCCGCCAACAACATATGTGAAATCGTGCTGACAGCAGCTGTTTACTTGCTGCCCGCTGACACAGTGAAATGGGCCCGTATTCCATTGCAATTTTATTATGGGATCAGTAAATTCCAGGAAGTGTCGAGTAAGTCAACAGCTAATTGTGAACGTAGATACAGACCTATAGTAAGTGGAACTGTAGCTTGCGCCTAAAAGAAAACGCGAATTTTTCAGGTCTCTAATGATAGTGTATCACTGGAATACTTAACTGTTTGCTAGATTTAAACACACGTTCAGCTTATTACTGGCTTTCTCTTGTACGTGGAGCTGTTGGCCTATTTCTCTGAGCCAATAAGATTCCCGGTATTGTAATATTGGTCAGCAGACAGCTACGTTGTGTCAAACGTACATCACCCAATCATATATGTTGCAGGAAACTACAGTGTTTTCAAGGGTATGTTGGCCCTATACATTTTCGCGATATACCATCATCTCTAATCATGTTTCAATGTCTTACTTACGTTTACATTTGCCGCTCTGCTTCCGGATCAGTGATAAGAGTATTTTAATTATCATCACTTTGTGACTCTACACGCAAATAACAGGCGTTTGGTGCTGGCACTAACCTTATTCTGATTGGCCTAATCAAATAGTTGACGACACTGCACAAAGGTACGCTACCAATAACCAAGAAGCAACGCAGAGTTGCAGAAATGTTTTCGCGGTAATTGAAGGTACCTATATTTCATTAATCATACCTCAATTTCGAAAGAAATTAACGTATGCCTGAGTCTTAAATGTGAAGTCCGGATTTATTACTGTATTCCTATACAGGATCTTCATAAAAGTATTTTATAAATTTTGCGAGATGATCCTTGTAAAACATGAGCTAATGTTAGGTAATGAAAGTTTTTGGTTGAAGCAAATCTTAAGTGAAAAGTTTTCGTTTCAAGAGTGTTTTTGAAAACTAACATTTGTTACAATATAAAAAGTAAGGAGATATAAGTGATGGAAATCCAGATGCGATTTATAAATAACACAAAATCTGCATATTTAAGACATGGTTTCGAAAACAGTTTACGTTCATTAGATAATGTGCGTGCTAGGACCTCCTGTGTAATGCGTGTTGCCTAACTGCAAGGCTCCACATTTTCTACGTCAATTTTCTCGAAAACCTTTCACTTGAGGACTGTTACGACAAGTTTTGTTCATTGGGACGTCTTGCTACAAACTGGACTGTTTAACAGCAGAAAAAAAAACGCTATCGTAACAAATATATGTCCAAAATGCTTGGCCTACATTATTCTCTGCTGAAGGTGGAAGGTTATTTAAATTATATTTGTTTACATATTGCAGATTTTTTATTACTGAACCGCACGCGGAATCTCATTGTTTACGTCTCCTTACTTTTGGTTATTTTAGCTAATTCAGGTTTCCGATGCCAATTTTCAATCGCTAATTTCTCCCTTAAGATTTCAGCCAGTCAAACATTCTTAAAATAATTTTACCTAATTGTTTGACAAGGAATTGTCTTGTAAAGTTTGTGACATACTTAGTGAACAACCTGTATATAATGCTTGAAGTCGAGCGTATTCTCAATCGAACTGGCGGACTTTTCCTGTCGCTAATCCCAAGTTATCGGTGCTCTTCACGGTGGCCACTGCTGACAGTCGCGACAGCCCTGTCTTGTGTAGATACAGACGTGGAGTGTGCTGCCAGACCCACGTCTGTGTTGTCTCCCAGCTCACGTCGGCCGACACGCGCTGCGGGTACAAACTGCCCAAGTCTGCCCCATGTGCCTCCTCCACGAGACGGTGTGGTCGTGTAGGCTCATTCCAGCTGGCAAACGGCCGACATGCATACAATGTAAGCACCTACTGGCTGTCGCGCATACTACACGCAAACAACTACGCCAGCACATACGTGGCACGTGTGGGCCAGAACTATTTAACTACCGGTGAGTGGGTATTAGTCAATTCAAGCAGACAGTACTCAAAGAGTGCCTAGCCCTAGAATAATCTGTTTAGAATTGTAAGTTTCTCGAAACTAATTTGCAAAAATCAAATAGCAGCAATCTAGACAATAGTTTTTGCCAACATAGTAATCAAAAATTTTTCTCGATTAACGTATATCTGAAGAACGATCTCAGACGCCGAAATCTCGTACATTTAATTGCGTCGCAAGAGATCACGCTTAACAAATGCATAATTCTGGATAAATGTTTGCTCATAAAGTTGGTAAATATAACTATCAAGAATTTCTGTTTTGTAGTTTTTCTGTATTGACTTTCAAAAAATGTAGATCTCAATTGAAGTATTCAGCGCTTATTTATCTACCACGTCCTCTTAAATTCCCCCCGCATTTTGAAAGTTGTGTTACTGGCTTATTGATAGTGGTATTACTGAAGACATTCAAGTGAAGTGGTTTTGGTCAGAACTTAAAATCAAAGCATTAAGTGACATGCTGTGAGTGTGGGGCGACGCCGGAATGAAGACGCGGAGGAAACGGGAGATCCCCGAGAAAACCCGCCGATCAGCGGCATCGACCGGCACGATTCCCGCATGCGAAAATCCTCGACCTAGCCGGGAATCGAGCCCGGGTCGACTTGTTGGGAGGCGAGTGTTCTTACCACTGTGCCAACCGTGGTTATTATTTATGAGTAGACACTTGAATAATTCGCTGGTATGCTGATCTGTGAGCTAGTTACCAATAATTCCTTACACTCAAGCAAACAACAACTACTCACTGATTGTTATTTGACAATGTGACACCGCGTGATTAGCCATTTATTTATTTATTTAGATGCCTCATTATTATTGAATGAGCAATATTCCCCCCTCCCCTCGAGGAGTCATAGAAGTCGTGGCCCAATTGTAAAAGACACGAAGTTACAGTTATTTTAAGTCTAGCTTTTGTCTGAAAGGAAGCGCTAATTTTTCACGTCCATACAGTTTAGAAAGTTGAGTAAAAATTTACATGACTTCACAGTTTTACAAAGTTTCGTAAATTCACAAAAATGTATTTTAAAATTATTTGTTTGTACAGTTACAGAGGTATTCTTTGTAAGAGTCTTAGGAAAATTTTGTAGTCTACCAAGATCATAGCTACACTGAAAATTGCATTGTGTTATACACGAATTACATCCCCTGGGAAGCATTTCTCTGTAATAAAGTGAATGTTCATATTGATTGCATTCTTCAAAGTAACAAACAGAGTTATAACTGAACTGTACATTGAATGTAATCAAACATGGGAAAAAAAATTAAGTAGTTTGGATATCAAGGCCGTCTAGGGGAAAGATGCGTGGTTTCCAAGCGTGAGAATGTAGGTTCGAATCCGGTTCCGTCCACTAAGTTTCTTTCTTTCTAAATAATTACATAACATGTTTATTTGTTCAATAGCTATTTGATAAATAAGTTCAGTGACATGATTAAAATAAAATGAGTATTTAAATTCCAATTTTTCCTTATTTCCAGTACAATTACAAGGTTATATCTATTTATTTTTTCAAACATATACCTTAATTTCTATTTTTACAAGAACAATTGTTGTAGTTTTACAAGGAATTTCTTAGGCAACGGGGTTTTCAAGGACTTTCCTTGCACGAACATTTTTTACAGTCGATTTCTGAGACTTAAAACAGTGACCCAAAAATTCGGTTTGTAAACTGTTTGTTCTAAATGCAAATGCAGCCATTTATATTTTGAATGCATGTGACATTTCTCAGCGTCGCAAAAGTCTAAAAATAAACTTTTATCGGATCTGATAGAACACAAAATCATGTTTCTTATTTGCGTGCTGCATTTCCTGACTTTATGTACACCACGCACTTTGGAAGCATTGTTTTTAAGTCCTCAAACTTGGATAAAATCGATTTTTTCCGACGGTTGTTTCTTAAGACATACGAGCCGAATTGGTTCGAAATTTATGTCTACAAGTATATTTGACTTTGCTAAAGTGACATGTTCGATTACTAGGGACCCTGGTTTTTCGCGAAAAGAATTTTGCCCCAGTTTATTTCAGTGCCTTACGTACACATCTGCAATTCTGCTTCATGATTATTGGCAGCGTGTCTGTGTGGAGAGCCGTATATCATATTATTGAGCTAATTACAATACCGTTCCTGCAACACCTCACGGCAGTGATTTGCCAGCCGAATCCCCAGGCTGGAGGGAGTTAAAGTATCCAATCACTGACCACGAAGCAGAACTGCAGATGTGCACGTAAGGTACTGAAACAAAGTGGGGCAAAATTCTTTTCGCGAAAAAAAAAAAGGGTCTCTATCGATTAAAAGTTAGGGCCACCGCTTGAAGTCCCACTGTAAGAACGTTGTGGCGGGAACACTGCGTGCGCAGTGATGAAGAGGTTTTGGACAGCACTTAATTAACACTTAGGACTTTAGCGCTGATGAAGGGTGGCATGATGTATGGAGCAAATCCAGGATCAAGGGGTGGACGAAACGGGAGATCCCCGAGAAAATCCGCCGACCAGCGGCGTCGTCCGGCATGATTCCCACATGCGAAAATCCGGGGACCTACCCCGTTGGGAATCGAACCCAGATCACCTTGACGGCAGACGAGTGCTCTAGTGACTGTGTTAACCACAGCCTTTTACGGCGTAGAGGCGATACCATGATATATGTCCCGGCCAGCGTCACTCGTAGCGCCTCGTCGAATTTCGCCTCACACACGCAATCACGTCCTTCATCAGGCGGCCGCCTTAAGGGCACGGTTCACCTCCGTTTTCAAAGTCTTTATTTACTTTTATATTGGTACCATATTTTTTTTTCTTATTTCAGACATAAATTGTGGTTAAATATTCCTCTTAGGAAACTTTTGTATCTCTCATAGTTTTTGCGTAATGAGTCATAAACGTCAAAATTTGCACTTTATGGTTTTAAGTACGCCACTAAAACCAACTGACATACCAAACCGACAAAATTCACAGTGTATAACAATGTTGTAGGCTACGATTTGACATATATAAAAACAAAAATTAAAGTACCTTTGTATTGAATAAAAAATGCTGAATTTTTAAGTAAAAATTTAAAAATGTCAACAATTTTTAAAAATACAAAAATACAAATTTTTCGTTTTTATATACGTCAAATCATAGCCTACAACATTGTTATATAGTGTGAATTTTTTCAGTTTGGAATGTCTGTTGGTTTTAGTGACGTACTTAAAACCGTTAAGTCCAAATTTTGACGTATACGACTCTTTATGCAAAAACTATGAGATATACAAACATTTATTAAGAGGAAGATTTAATCACAATTTATGTATAAAATAAGAAAAAAATATCTGGTACAATTATAAAAATAAATAAAGCTGTTGAAAACTGAGGTAAATCCAGGCCGTATCACAGACTAGTTAGTAATACAGGCGTGAAATGACGTGGCGCTTCATTTGATACGGATCGACCTTTGCCGCTTACTGGCTGCCCGAGACTGCTGATACCAGCCCCGTATATGTTCGGCTCCTGAATGCTACGGCTGGGTTCTTATTGGTCTGGCGGCCGGCTAATAGGGCAGTCACTTTATACTGATTGGTGGTAGGCATTCTCGCCATGTTGCTGGCCAGGAAAGCCATTTTGCTGACGTGTGTGACTGAGTTCGCCGTCCTACCGTCTATTTCACTTATGTATTCCTAAATATTCTGTGGTATAAGTACGCTCGGTGTCGTAATTTCAGGCGGTTGCGCAACTACATCTGTGAGCAGTGCACCGATGTTGGCAATGTTCGTACATGAGTTCGTACATAGATGACTGCACAAACTGCTTTTATCTCATTGTTCCGATCAAAGAGTAACGATCAACAGCTATAACAATCTATTATAGTTGATTAACAATGACGCCACTGCCATCTGCTGTGCACATGTGAGAAAGTGTCACAACGAAACATCGTTTTTTCATCACCAATTTTTATATTTTTTATTTGTACCGGATACTTTTTTTTCTTATTTTAGACACAGAATGTGACTAAATTTGGCTCTAATTAAATATTTTTATCTCTAATAGTTTTCGCGTAATGGCTTGTTAAAGTCATATTTTGTATGTTTCCGTTTTAAGGACTGCACTTAAACCAACTGATATACCAAACTCAAAAAAATCATAGTGGATAAAAACATTGCAGGCTACAATGTCATGCTCATAAAAATAAAGAATAGAAATTATTTGTATTTAAAAAAATTATTGAATTTTTAAATTTTTATTTTCAGTTTCAGTATTTTTAAAAATACAAATAATTTTTATTCTTTATTTTTATGAGCATGACATTGTAGCTGCAATGTCTTTATCTACTGTGCTTTTTTTGAGTTCGGTATGTCAGTTGGTTTTAGTGTAGTCGTTAAAACGGAAACATGCAAAATATGACTTTAACAAGCCATTACGCGAAAACTATGAGAGATAAAAAAAAATTTCATAAGAACCAAATTTAGTCAGATTTTGTGTTTTAACATAAGAAAATAAATATATGGTACAAATAAAAAATAAAATAATTGTGATGAAAATTGCGGTAGACGGCGCCCTTAAGTCGCCCTATCACGATGATGCGGCAAGCTCGTTATCACTCCCGCGGAACCTGACAGCAACAGCAAACCTCAAGTGCATTATGCGAGCTGCATCAGCACAGCTATTGTCGCGCCTGGCAAACAGTCCAATCATTTGGTGAAAATAATAGCCACATCCTGAAAAATGTACAAAAGATTTTTTTTTTTATTTTTTTTAACAAGGTGCTGAATCCGATTTTCAACTTAGACACATTACAAATGTGGTGCGTTTTGAGAAAACTGCAAAACCCTGCGAAAAAACACCATTTTTTTAATACTTTCGCTTGTGACTTTATAAAATATGCACTATTACAGAAACATTTTAATTTACACTAAATTGAAAGACGTTTTAGCACTTAACCTGTTCGTCTAAAAAAAAAAGTTGATATTACATAATTTGTAGAAAATTTAATGGCCTTTACTATTGTTCTCAAGCTTGTTTCCTTAAATGTGTATTTTGGTGTTTGTATTGGGAATATTGAACCGTAGCACCAACACTCTTTAACAAAACAGGGCGATGTTCTATTCAAACAGGACACAGCCAAACAATAATGCAACCTTACGTGTTTTCTAAAATGGTAGTCAAATACCCTGTTCCACACGATAACCAGAACCAGGCCTGTTTGTTATTGCGTCAGTAAGTCTTAACATTTCTTTGAATGCGAAGGTACAAAAAATAGAGAGTCATTGGGTCCATACGGTCAGTTGGGTACAAACATGTTACACTGAAAACTAACCAACAATCAACTTCCCACAGTAAATCAGCGTTCTTAACGGCGCCACATGCCATGCTGCAGTGTGTTCGTAATCAGATATTTTTACGAAACTAATCGTCATGCACCCATAATGCCAACGTACGAAAAGAAAACACACTTCGGACAAGGTCGGAATGTCGTTAAGGGCTTGTTCGCGAGTTTTATTCAGACTGGTGCCAATAACGCAAATATTTGTTAACCAAAAGTTTTGAAAAAATTTTAGTCAATGTGCAATCACACGATGCACAATACTGTGGACGCGTTTTTTAAAATAATATACCATTCGCTAGCAAAAAAAAATCATTGCCTTCATTTTTGCTTATTTTCACGACGAAAAACGTGGTACTTTGGGTAATGAAATCTAAAAAACCGTTCAGTATAATTCCACAAAAAAATTCAGCTACAAATCATAACATATAAGTGTCAAAATTGTGCAGCGAAATTTTGATATGAGTATTAGGTAGCAATAAAAAAATATTTTCGAAATCACTGCCAAACTCCGTAACAAGGCCTTAAGATACCGTGCTCTTTGAAAACACTGTTTCGGAGCCCTCCAACATAGATAAAAACGATATTTTCTTACTGCAGTACTTAACAATTTACTAACCGGATGTATGTGAAACACAGATAAAAATATGCACTAAACTTTGCTACAGACTTTCCACCAATAAAATTATATGCCCATCGTGTAAAGTCCCATATTAAAAATGTATCGACGGGAATGTTGAACGTTAGTTCACTGCTTGGCTCGTAGTGGTGATGCGGCATTTGATGCGCGCTTCAAAGTCGCCCTTATTGTTCCGTCACTTTTGAGCGTCTAGCACGATATAGGCGGCGCTCTTAAGGCTGTTCAAGTGCGATAATATCATTATTTTATATTTTTATGAAATATTATTAGTTTTCTAGACGATACTTGTGAGTGCAATTTACTCTTACGAAACAATTTAAGCTTTCATAGTTTTCTCATAACGGAGTGTCAAAGTCAAAATTTGCTTGTTACACTACCATGCAAATAGTGAAAACCAATTGACCTACTTGAAAAAAAAAATTATTCACTGTGAACTTAAACATTATTCAAACCCACAACGCAAAATTTTGAATTTTAAAAAAATCGCAAAATTACAGAAAAAAATTGCAAGTTCAGCAATTTTTTTTTAAAATACAAAAACAGTACGCTGGATTTTTTCAAAACTTTTATTACGTAGCCCTTAGTATTCAATTTCAGTGCTAATTATTTCACTTACGTAGACTAAGTCAATTGGTTTTCACTATTTGTATGGCAGAAGAAAATGCAAATTTTTAATTTTACCAACCGTTATGAGAAAATTACGCCAGCTAAAATTGTTTTGTAAGAGGATACTGCACTCACAAGTGTCGTCTACAAAACTATCACTATTTCGTATAAATATAATATTATGACTTTACCGCACTTAAACATCCTCCGCTGCCTGTTTGAGAGTCGCGTCATGACCAATAGTTAGGGCCCGGTAATTTTCGCGAAAAGATTTTTGCCCCACTTTGTTTTAGTGTCTTACGTGCACACCTGCAGCTCTACTTCATCGCTATTGACCGAGTGTTTTTGTGCAGAGTCGGTATTCATTTGACTGAGCCAATCAGTACACGGATAACTGTGACACATCACGTCTGTGATTTGCAGGTTTAACCCCCAGACGCTGGGAGTTACGGCATCTAATCACTGACCACATAGCAGAGATGCAGGTGCGCACGTAAGGCACTGAAACAAAGTGATGCAAATATCTTTTCGCGAAAACTACCGGGCCCTACCCATAATAGGGACTTACATGTTTGATTACATTCAGGGGCACTCATCCATTTTTATCGATTCGCTTTCGGACGAACACAATTTTCTTCGTTTGAGAAGAGTAGAATATTGCTACAGGTATATAACATAAGAAACAATGAACGACACGAGCATTAAGAGTATTCACTGATAATGAAATTACTTACTTGTTCATAGTTTTCGTGGTACGTAAAAAAATAATCTTTTAAGATTCCGTAGCTATGTGGACAGCCATGAGATGAACGACAGGAAATGAGACACACAGAATATAATTTAAAATATGCATAACTCTCTCTCCTCACGCCATGACCCTGAGGTAGGCAGCGCACTACTGAAGGGTGCTCACGTGGCAAATACGCATAGTTTTATATTTGTACGACATAGTGTTAGTTTCACAGACGTTACTTGTGACTAAATTTCCCACTTGTGAAACTTTTGTAGCTGTCATAGTCTTCCCATAGCGGCATGTCAAAGTTAAAATTTGCAAGTTACGGGAACATGCTAGTAACAAAACCAAGCGTCTTACTCGAACGACATAATGTACACTGAAGTTAGATAGTACGGGACATATGCTATAATTTTTAAAACAACACAACAAAGTCCATTTGTGTTTATTAAAGATGGCCGTAATAAAGAAAATTTTCGTTAGTTTTAGACCTAAAAATACAAAGTAATTGCATTGTGAGATTTAAAATCTTTTTTGCATATGAACCATACTATCTAATTTCAGTGTAAATTATTTCATTCGCGTAAGTCAGTTGGTGTTTGTTATTAGCATGTTCCGTAACTTGCAGATGTTGACTTTGACATGTCGCTGTGGGAAGGCAATGAGAGCTAAAATGTTTCCACAAGTGGGTAATGTATCAGTGACGTCTGTAAAACTAACACTATGTCGTACAAATATAATATTATGCATTTTACCACATGAACATACTTAATGTGCCCGCCTGGATGGACGCAGTTTGCACGTTCCGAGGCCTATAAGGACGAATGCGTAAAGGACGAGACAACACGCACATCGAGCCTCAATCTAGCCTCTAGGCGCACGACACTGAACTAGCATCCAGTCTTCTCGACAACTCTCCTATATGAGACAAGCATTGCTGGCCCTATCATTTTATGACGTTTTATTGAAGATGTATTGTACACGCCTATACCTGTTAAAACAATCTGCGCCAAGATTCGCATACTTAAAAATGACCACGAAAACACCGATTTTTAGCCATTTTTGGCAGCTAGAATATATGATGTGATGAGGAGTGGTAGACCTGAAAAGGGTATGAACATGTGGAACGTAATTTGCATGCTATTCTTAAGCAAACATAACTCGTGTGTTGAGCAGTTTTCGAATAATCTGGTAACGGCCGAAGCTCTGCTCGCCGCTCGGCGGGCCGGGCTGACGGCCAATGAGGGTGCGATGTACAGCAATTTTTATTACCATGTGTTTATTTTTATATTTGTACCGGATATTATTTTCTTGTTTTATATACAAAATGTGACTAAATTCTGCTCATGTAAAAAAAAAATTATCTCGTATAGTTTTCGCATAGTGGCTCGTTAAAGTCAAAATTTGCATGTTACCGTTTTAAGGACTGCACTAAAACCAACTCACTTACAAAACTGAAAAAAATCACAGTGAATAACGATGTTGTAGGCTGCAAGTTCAGATATGTTAAACCACGAAGTAAAATATTTTTGTACTTTTAAAAAAACATTGAATATTTAAATTTTTTATTTTAAATTTCAGTATTTTTATTTAAAAACAAAAAGTTTTTATTCTTGGTTTATATGTACGTGAAGTTGTAGACTGTGACGTCTGTAACCAGTGTAAACTTTTTTAGTTTGTTGTATCAGTTGGTTTTACTATAGTTCTTAAAACAGAAACATTTAAATTTTGACTTTAACAAGCCATTACGCGAAAACAATTAATGATAGATAGAAACATTTCATAAGAGCAAAATTTAGTCACATTTTGCGTCTAAAATAAGAAAAAAAGATATCTGATATAAATAAAAAATTGAAACGTGGTGATGAAAAATGCCGTTCATCTGCGCCCTTAACTCTGTGGTGTAAGTTACATACAGAAACCTAGCAAAGAGTTAACGTTTCGCACGATATCTCAGTGTCCTAAACTCTATTATGAGAGTGAATAAAACACATCTCCGCCCTCTCGTAGAGAAAACTGTAGGGTGGCCTCGTATACACAAGTATTGTGTGCGTGCACGGCATGCAAGCGAAGGAGAGATAAACGCGTCGTTCTCATGCATCTCAAACGTCCCATTGTCTTCACACACAAGGAAACGTATTGGCGTATAACCCTGCAGTCGCGGTGCGTATAAATGTGCGACTAAAAAGCAGTCACTTTCAATGCATTCAGAGGATCATCTGTCGTGACGTTCTGTGAAATATTCTACACAAGTATCGCAAGCCGTCGTCTTCTTTAAGAATGATTCCGGATGCTTGTGTTAAACGTCGTTCCGGAGCGGTATTTAACTACGAAATGGCTTACCTATACGAGTTTTGAAATTTAGAATAGTTGAAAAAACATTTGAATAACTATACGAGAAAATATGCGTAACTAATTTCGCCAATTATTGTTATACAAATCTAACTGATGTAATTATAAAAAAAACTCTTACCATCGTGAAGTATGTTATATCTTACAGTAAAATAAGTTAATTTTAAGCCTTATAGGTCATTCGGAATAAAGTGAGCACTAAAGATTTAACCTTTGAAAAAAATCACTAGCCGTTACTGCATATACGCCACCTTTAACGAGAGTTACTTTACTGCTTGTATGGTTGGTAGCGATTCCTCGCATGTAGTTCCGAGTATTTTCCTATTTGTATATAATATTAGTGAAAGAACAAATGATGAAATCGACCTCTCTGTATTTAATATACTTCAAAATATTTACTTATGATCTTATTGACATTCCTACTTACAGTATAATTAGACTCAATTGGCGCGAGAATTATGTGACGCTATCGTCGACCGTGAGTCATCTTGGTCGTTATCGCTTGCTCCGCGCTTCAGATAGTTCAAAACTCAACCGACAGGTGGCATCAGAGTTAGGTTCTCGCCGCCAAGTTGCATCATTTGCGTGTGTTTGTCCGTTATGCGTATATACACATTCAAAAGTATTGAAAATTACTTTGAGTATTATTGCCGAAATGATGTGAAACCATCGGTAATCTGTAAATTATGTTTTACGTTTGCCAGCTTAGAAACAACATACTTTTTTTTTTTTAACATGTTAAGAAAATACGTTATTTATTGTTTCTGAAGTGTGTCGTCGTTGTTCGTTGCAGTAGAACTGAACGAAACATGAATTATTGAATTGCGTGTGTCATGTCTGTTTTTAATGGCGGTTATGAGTTACAAATTCAAATAAAATATGCCCTCATTTACGAGATTCGTAACGGCAATAGTGTGTGTTGTTTACATTAGTCGATGGACAGAAACCAGACATTAACTCGCAGGTATTTATAACTAAGGTTACTTTTTATTATATTTTATATTCAGCCCCGTGCATTTAATGAGTAGATATTGTAGCTAAAATTTATCGGAGCAGTTTAATGTAGTTGTAAACATTGCACGACCCTATGTAAATATAGGTAAGTACGTGGCATAATTTGTGTTTACATTCGGCGGAAAGATATAAACTGGCAGGAAATAGAAATTTAGCAGGGCTTTTTTGAGTGTTCACTTTATTCCGAATCACCTATACCATTGACCTTGGGTTATTTGTGTCACTTAAAATGTTTTATTTTTAGATTATTTTGATAATGGGAAGTAAGTAACTATTTGAGCAATATAAATTATACATTATAAATATAGTTTTTTACTGAAACAAAACGAACATTTCACTGGCATGAAGTCACAAAGCAACCACTGTCAACAGTAGCTATATATTGTTTCCTTTCAGGCTTTTGCAATGATCTTCCTCTTATTTACACAAACAGTCATATAGGGTAAGTAACAAATACACCGGGATTTTCGCATGTAGGAATCGTGCTGGACAATGCCGTTGATAAGCGATTATTCTCGGGAATCTGCCGTTTCCGCGCCCTGCGCCGACACTGAAGATCCAGATGTGAAAAACTGACCATAATCACTTGGGGTTACTGTTTGAAAGTCAAAAGGTCAAATTCAACTCTGCCCAATCTACCTTCGCAGTCTGGTGTTAGTCTTCATACCACAAATACTAGCGTTCGAGTAGAAATGATGGGCAAGACAATATTATTCGTCGTGTGATCGCATGGCATTGTAGGTACGGTGACCATTACATACATACTATGTAAATCCTACTCGTCTACCAACGTGTTGACTACCCACTACTGTGAACCACTAGGCTGTGGAGTGGCGAGTATTCATATGTATTACCATTAGCTTATGATGATAGAGAGCATGATATATCGCGAAAATGTTTTGTGCCAACATACCCTTGAAAACGCTGTAGTTAATTACAACACATATTATTATGTGATGATGTATTACACATGTGCGAACTTTACAATTACGGCCGTACAACTATTTAGGTTCATATGACCATCGTGATCAAACAGTCAATGTCGCGTACATTTTCTTCTCATCTTTGCTTTCTATACGCAAATCCACATTCAATACGCTGTGTATATTGAAGTGACTGTAGTGATTTTTATTACATAAAAAATAGCATACATTGCAATAAAACTTACGAGGGAGAGATCGTGGCTATCTTGAAGTTTTGTATATTGTGTCATAACTTTTATTTTTGGTAAATGTATGGTACTTTAAGCTAACTGCATAATAGAATACACATTGATAGAAATTTAGACGTCATAAATCATTGTTTGCCGTTAGTGTTGTTACAGATATAATTGCAGTTAGGAAATTTTACTATGCCTACTTTCTTGACTTAAGTCGTTTTCGGTAGCGTGTGATTTTTAGAAGATAATTTAAAAACAAATTCCAAAACAAAAAATAAATTAGTAACGATTTATATATAATTGACACTTTGAAAGTAATTCCACAAAAAAATTAAGTGAGCTTTGAACATCTGTGGCATTAAGTGGAAGATACGTACCCTTAATCGGAATTTGAAAATATTGAAGTATTTCACAGATTATGGATGAAACATTTTAGAGGTAATTTAAACAATGAATAGTTACTGGAAAATCAGTGAATAGTTCCTAATTCGCTTTTGGAATGTTGGCACTATAAATAGGAATTAGTGCATATTCATTGACCTGCCAGTACTTTTCCACTAATTCAATGCATTGAAACGGCTCCGTCCGGAATGTATGAAAGCCACTGCAATATCAGTGAATATTCATAAAATACTATTTAAGAGTGCAGCAGTGATCTAGCACACACTCACAGGAATGAAGAAACTGTTCTGACCGGCGAGTTTAAATCATGGAGTTTTATTTTCATGCTATGATCGCGGCGCTGGCCAGATGTATTTGCTCGCCGTGTTTGATTTTCAGCAAGTGTGCGTCGTGTACCATTAACAACGCGTTGAAAGTACTTTCCCACTCGGCAAACACACAAGGAAAACATTAACGACGCTCCTGAGGGACCTCCGTACACATCCAAAGTCTATGACACGGGGTTACGGCGGACAACCGGACATAATTAAAACTGTCGACAGTGTGTGGTCGTGTAGTAGAATATATTACTAACATACTAAGAGTTGCAGGTTCTATTCCTACCGGCAGCACTGTGAAGATATTTTCCACAGCTTGCTTCTTCAACACCTTTGCATGTAAGTATGATCTGCAGTGCTCGTCATCACACCCCTCGACTAAGAAAATATATTTCCTAATTAACATCTGCTAATTGTAAGGGAACAACATTTTCTATGCCGCAAAATGCAGATTCAACACGGCACTTTTTTCATCCACGCTATTCAAATATCTTCATTAAATACTGGTGTTTATTAATTTATTTCAAATAATCTACGGACAATTCTAGCATAAAACATGTTTTCAAATATCCTGTTTTAAAATAATTCTGAAAATGAATGAAACATTTCAATACTGTGTTATTAAAAATCAACGTATATTTCCACGTAATTAACCGCAATGTGACTGTGTGTAGTAGAGTGTTAAATGAAATATATGTATACGTATATAGCCTATATATGTGTGTGTTGTGTGTGGACGTGTGTGGACGTGTTAGAAGACGCAGCTAATTAGTTCAAAGTCAATAATTACAAAGTCCTTATTTTCGGCTGCAAATTAAGTACATTTAATTAAAAAAACCTTTTGATTTAGTTATTTACTGCCGTGTTACTATCAAAAGGCAAATTGTATAGCTGCTGGCTGGTAATTAAACTTACCTGTAATTTCACATGAAAACACATACATCTATGACCTCACAAGAATTCTAACTAATACAACAGTCTTTATGAAACAAAACATCATTCATCTCACACCATTACATCTCTCATCGTCAAATCTCGTGTTGATTTCTAAGTTCCGCCACAGCAGCGACGCAACACATACTCATTATTGTGACACATTGATTAGTTTCCTAGCATACTCTATCAACAGTAGACTAGCATGCTGGTAACCATCTTTTAACTTGTGTAAGAAGTGGAAATTTAAAAATAATAAGTATAATACACTGTACATGTCATAAAAACAGAAGATTGTTTATGGCTGTGTTATCAGCATGTGACGTCACGAATCACCTTCCCGCAGTATTGTCAACGAAACTGACCCCAACGTACCATGGTTTTTTGTATGAATGTTTCATTATGCCCGCACACTTCGCGCAGTACAAGTCTTAAGATTCGAGAGATGAAGTAGCACATGAGAGGTGGATGAACAACCAATTACAACAATTACGTACGCGTCACAAAGACAACAATTTAAGTTAATATCCTGCGTGGCAATTCATTATCTTCGGTAGTATAGGATTGGTGTAGAAGCAGTTGGGCTCCTGGTCTAGTCAGTTTTCCATGCAAAAACGCTTCCCGTCCATATCTGTATGTTTCTTTGGTTAAAACATTGGCGTGTCTGGCGGTCAGGGGGTGGGGGAGCACATCTTCCCCTCTCCGCAAATTATTTAGGAGGGTATATTTCTCTTGAAAAGGTGGGAATTAAGGGTTACAACCTTCTCCCTTAGTCTCAAAGAAATAGTAAAAAAATTATTTACATAAAAATATTATCGACATTTTCTTCAAATATTACCAACTGCAAATTAGTATCAAAAATTTACTGCTTAAGACGTATAAAAATGATACAAAATTTTTAAGAAATACTATGTAATAAAAATATTAATATTCATACCAGCGGGTATATTCAAAGTTTGCAAATTAAAACTGTTTAAGTAGGCCACATTTTGCAACAGCAACGAAAGGAATTTTTGTAACACAAAGTTTGTCCTACTAAACTACACCTATCTTAAGTACAGATATTGCTATTGAACAGTTTTAATGACAAAACTTTTTTGGCTACCGTAACTCTATATTTTGATATATATATATATATATATATATATATATATATATATATATATATATATATATATATATATATATATATATATATATATATATATATATATATATATATAAGTACCCGAAATTCAGTAAAATTTGATAGTGCTGGAAAGTGAATATGTTTTCTCTTTAAATATTTACTTTAGAAATTTAATTCATTACATTATTATGGACGTTCAAAACGATTTTATGTGC
>PNEQ01002012.1:24254-65569 GCA_003012365.1 Medauroidea extradentata | reverse complement strand
AAAGGTCGATCATATCTATTGTTTAGCAGTGTTCTTTTGATCGTAAGACGTCTGCCTATTGATATAAATTTATATTTCAATTATCACTTAAGTTATTTTTCCGTTAAATGCTACGGAAGTCGGTCTATTCGCTCGAGAGAAGACACTCGGAATCTCGATTTTCTTATTTTTTTAGGAAAAGGATCGGTCATATATATTGTTTAGCGGTGTTCTTTTGATCATAAGACGTCTGCCTATTTATATTAATTTATATTTCAACTATCACTTGCGTTATTTTTCCGTTAAATGCTACGGGAGTCTGACAATTCGCTCGAGAGAAGACACTCGGAATCTCGATTTTCTCATTTTTTGGGGACAAGGGTCGGTCATATCTACCGCTCAACAGTGTGACGTCTGGCTACTGATATCAATTTATATTTACATTATTACGTTAATTAATTTCCCGCAAAACGCTACGGAAGTCGGGGCCTAGAGACACTTTGCAGAAAAAAATGCTATTTTAAAATTTTCTGTTATGTCCATGGGGAGGGGGGCGGGGCAAAATAAGCCGCTATCGAATTTACGAATGTAGCGATTTTACGAATGCGATGAGAGGAACCGTGAGTATTCGTAAAATCGGGGGTCTAGTGTATGTGCTTTCTTTACAGCCTAAAATACCTAGGCAATCTATTTCTCTTAGTGAAATTTTGCAAATAAATAAATTGAAGTACTACTATAAAATATAATTCATTATTACATTTTTACTAAGTATAAATACTGTACATGTACTAGTCACACAAAAGTGTACAGCATCAACAAGTACCTCGATGAATGGGCGGAGGGGGGGGGGGAGAGAAACTGAGTTTTGTTCAGCACTTGTTCACAAAATATGACAGTCGTACAGTACTTCCAAATTCTGAAGCAAAAGATTTCTGGAAATATTAATAAGATGTCAGCATACAGTAAAAGACCCAAACACAGGATTAAATTAAGTCTAATTCAAGATAACCCAACCACATAGCCTACAACAGGTGCACAATCCTTTATATTAATTTTCAAGTAAATTATATTAGAGAAAAAATACATAGCCAAACTATGGCTTCAGATTCCTGAGTTAGGTTTTTAATGTTAGGGAACTAGCTGGAATATTATATTGCCCAAAAATTCATGGACTGAATCAAGGACAACACAGTTGTCGTTCCAGGATTTTCTAAGATTGTACGAACCCTGTATTTCTGTTTGTTTTGCTGTAGCGTGTAGGCTAGGTATGGAAATGCCTCGTAGTGAAATGTAATGGTCTGCTGACTACTGTGTTTGCAGAGACTTAACAGTGAAATGATGAGTGCGCTCAGACTGCAGCAAGGCTGGGAGGTGATGGTGCCGGTTCACCTTCACCTACGTCAGCTCACCTTGATTGGCTACCTTGGCAAGGGCAAGGACCTCGTTCTAGAGGCACCTATACATGAGATGTTCAGACAAACTTGTGACTGGTTAGGACTGAATATTCCAGACAATCAAGACTCTCAGTCTCCTGCAGTAGCAATACGTGATACTGCCCACAGGTGAAGACAGTGTGGTTCCAGTGTTAAGTAACTGTCAACATTTAAAAATAAATCTGTTTAACATAATTTTGTTGTCTTTCTGTGCCAACTTTTGCAATCAAGATTCAACTAACTACAATAATTTTTTTTTCTTGAGATAGGTAGTCGTCGCTGCACCGTTACAAAATGGAAAGTTAACATGGTTGTGTTCCTACAAATTGCCTGATGTTAGGTTGTTGTTGGATAACTGATTATACTGGCCTCTACAGTGAATGAAAAATATTTCTCGCCATACATTTATAGTTGAAAGATTTTAAAAATATAATGCTCTTATAGTGTTCTCTGTAATTATTATGATAAATAGACTAGAACAATTCCGGTATTTTTCTAGAAATTTAATTTAATTTGTAAATATGACAACTAACTAATTTTCTTCCTAAAATGTATTGCTCTTGTTTTACTGATGTAGTTTTAAATATAAAATCAAGTAAAACTTGTGGACTGTGGGGCTTCTACAGTAGAATTCTGTAATAGCGAGCATGGTAATAGCAATTATATCATAAAAGTATTTTTTAAAAACCCTAAAAAAAATAGCAAAAATTTTTTCCATTAAAAATTGTAATTTCACAAAAAGAAACCCATATGGCGACATATTGTAAATAGGGCATGCTACATGTCTACCGTAACCACACTACTCCAGCTGGTCCCTCTCTTTTTCCCTGTACCATTAATTCTTTGGTGGTTACGATATCTCAGACACATCCTTCTGGTTTGCAAAAACACCTCTCTTCCATCCATTCCAAGAAAGCATGTTTCTGTATAAAATAAAGTACTGCCTCTTAACATGCAACCAGGTTCAGTATTTTTGGTCATTCGCAGTCGCGTTTACAACATTAACGTGTATTTTCTGCTTTGGTTTATTGAAAATTTTGGATTACTATTTTTGATTATGCTGTGGAGAAGGCAGGTCTGAATACAAAATTAAAAAGTTACTAAGACGTAAAGAAAACTCTGCTTGCCTGGTTCAACCAGAGGGCAAAATGTGCTGATCATGGGACCAATGATCCGGGAGAAGGAGAATGCACTTGCCATGATGCTAAAAGTCGGCGATTTTAAGTGTTGTACTGGGTGGCTGGATCACTTCAAGAAGCAGAATAGTATTACATGACACAACATTGTGAAGAAGAGTGCAGCACAGAAGTGGTTTGTTTACTAACAGCTGTGGCAGTGGACGAGTAGCAGCTCAACTCTGCTTCCTTCCTCTCACCCTCTACCTTATAAACACATTGCTAGCTGTGGGTGTCACAAAGAGAGGGACAAATGCAAGAAGTTTTAATCAGAAAACATTTAACAAGGTGTACCAAATACCCAATTTTATGAACACTGAATTTTAACAAACGTAGTGATTTTAGGTGTATATTCTTGGCAACCATAAAAAAATATAGTCAACACTGACACAAAAAATTACATAAACATTTGCAAAAATGGTTTGGCATAAACATTATCACAGTTTCTGTAAAGATAAAATTACAGGGAACAATATTTTAGTGAACTAATTATAAAAACATTTATTAACACAACTGTAACTATACATGGCCATTCAGGAATCTTCAATGAGACAAAACATGTCTACCTTTAAGTATTCTTCTCATTAGCACACGCCTACCACCAGGGGTGGACATGCGTACCCACCAGCCATGAGTCTTCACTCGCTTCCGTTCTTTTGCCCGTGGGAAATGGCACCTACAAATTTTAACATCACGTTGGTTACTCTCACACTGAATAACAATTATCAAAGATGTCACTGCATAACAGTTTTTGCTTAGTTAAAGTATGCTTTTGTAAAATGTCTTCACGAAGATAAAATACTACCACAAACAAGCATGAAAACTTCATAGTTTTCACTATGCACGTTGCATATAATACTGCACTTTATGTAATAAGAAGTTTATTGAAGGTATTTTATGACTCTCAAAGAAAATCTGACAATAACAGTTTAACCAGTTATATTTCACAATAGAAATTACTGTTACTCAAGATCAGATAGCCGAGGTGTAAGTTTTGTTTTGTTCTTGTGACAAGGATAACAACAAACTGAAATTCTGCATTAACAAGGGTAATTATTAAGTACAGTAAAATTCTGTAGTCCCACTTATGGTACTAGCAATTACACAGTTATAATGAGATTTTTATCATGATGAATCATCAAAAAATGTAAAAATATTCCACGAAAAGTTGTGATCTAATGATCAGAAACCTGCTGTAACCCTCATCACCCCTAGCTTTCCCCTCCCCCTTCTGTTGACGGAGGCCATGGTTGGCACAGTGGCTAGAGCCCTCATCTCCAATCGAGCCGATCTGTGTTCGATTCCCAGATTTTTGCATGTGGGAATCGTGCCATACGATGTTGCTGGTCAGCAGGTTATCTAGGGGATCTCTAGTTTTCCCCCACCCCTTTATTCATACATACATACATACATCATTTCACCCCTCACCAGCGCTAAGGACCTAGATTTTCAGTAATTGCTGACCAAAATCACTTCACTTCACCCTCCTGCTCACAGCTTATACCGTATTTGCCAGCATATAAGATGACAATTTTTACGTACTTTTGGCCTTCGAAAATTGCTACTCATCTTATATGAAGGTGCAAAAATTTTTGGTAACCTAAAAATTGTTTGAAAGCTAAGCTGTAAGCTGTGGAGTTGTATGATGTTTCAAGGAATTGCATTTTTCGTCACAAATGAAAACGAGTGTCCCATTTTTTTAATAAAATTTATGGTACGAAATTTTGATGAGCGTCATTCATAATAAAGGACACTTCCTCGCAGCCACGGTCGTAGAAGAACAGGTCTGGACACTCGCCTTGATATTTGACCTCCTTGTTGTTTGGCTGTAGTTCACTAAGTTACCGAGAATATGGTGTTTTATTGGCGCTGATGTTACGGCGGTCGGACTAAACTCCGCCCACTTCCTTTCCGTTAAGATAAACAATTTATCAAAACGTATTTTTTTATCAATTTATGAAATACTTTCTTCGCTCACAAATATTAGAAAATGCTTCAACAATCTTTATTTCCTTTATAAATTTAACAATGGAAAAAAGTGGATGGAGTTGAGTCCGACCGCCCGGAAAACAGTGCCAAAAAGTACGACATTCTCGGTAACTTGACGAACTACAGCCAAACAACAAGGGGGTCAAGCAAAATACATTGTTAGATAGGCGAGTGTCCAGACCTGTTCTTCTACGACAGTGCTCGCAGCGAAGCAGCGATCGATGCAGCAAGAGCGCGTGCTGAGATACTTTGTCTCGCCAGCCTACAACTCTCGGGCGGAGAAAACTAGGATCTAGGTACTGTACCACACGCTCATGTGTCTACCGTCTAGTAATACCTTGCAAGCAGCTGTTGCCCGGCGTTGCCATGTAGTGCGCCACGGCGTGCCTTAGTCCGGCGTTGCCAAGTCGCGCACAACTGCAGGCAACAGATGATGTCACCGGCCACCGCCGTGCATTTCCGTGGGCGCCCAGAGGGCAGTAGTAGCCAATGTTATTCGTTTATGTGTCTACTATGATGTTTATACGACGGTAATAAATGCATTTAAAATATTTAAACTAAATTTTTAATGTTTCTGGTAAAGGAATAAATATTTTTCTTTCGAGAATTTCAAAATTAGTAATTTACTTTTTTTCAAGATTTTGTATGCACCTACAAAACCATGACTCGTCTTAAATGCAGGGTCGTCCTATATGCCGACAAATACGATACTTCTGTCATGTAATACAATTTTTCGCAACCTCATTCACCTCATGATTCAAGCAAATGTGTTGCTCTAAAAATAAAATGTTGCCCTTTTCATCCTTATCCACTGTCCAGCTGTTCGGAAGTCATTGTGCTTTCAACTGTGTTTTATTTTACAGTCATGAAGGATTGTATGTGATTTATTCAAGTAAATACTGATAATTAGTGAGGAAAATAAATTTATTGAGTGTCAAACACAAATAGTGTATGGTACCACTGTCAATTGCTTGACTGAAATTATCATCACTGTTCTTATAATAATAATAATAATAATAATAATAATAATAATAATAATAATAATAATAAACATTTTTACAAACACATCATTGCAATCTCAAATTTTTTTTTTTATTTTGTAGCTTCTCGAGTTGCATCTAAGAGAGTTAAGTCATGACAGACATGAGTCTGTGAATTCAGAAATTTTCATTGCTTGATAGCACTTCACTGATGTTCGAGACATGAGTACAAGCAACAAGGTAAATTTAAAGACCTCATGACTGACACGAGAGTATGTGTCACTACACTTTGGCTACTTGCTATTAGTGACAAATCTGCTAATAATTTTGCCCGTCTGTTTAAACTGATAAACGACTATGCAGTCCACGCCTCTAAAGTGAACAGTTGTGATGCCAGGCGGTGTGCAAAAGCAAACTTGGCTATTTACTTTGTTTACAAAGAGAAATCATTCTGAAAACAAAATAGATAACATGTTTTTTGATCACAATGCTGTTTTTTTTTTTGTTTAGTAACTGAAAATAAACTGTGTTTTGGAGACATACCATACCATCACAGCACTCTCAAGGCAGTTGGTAGAATGTCCAGTACCGTGCCACATTTTAAAGAAGAACCAATCCACCTTAGTTTCCGTACTGTTCACCGCAACACTGTTTAGATTGTGTACTTGAATACATGTGTCATCAGTCAGGCTAAGGATAATTGTGAGTGCACATGCAGCGTTCCATTTAGGGTGTCCAGCAAAAGTGGTATTTTAATTTCCAGTACATTTCCCACATTTGCTTAGAAATTCCAGTACACTGCTTTAAACGTGATACTGTGTTACCTTGTGCTACCCAAGTAGACTTACAATAACCATACAATTTTTATGTTATTTTTAGAGATAGTGAAGGTGTGTAAAATATATTACTTTAGTCCGGTATTTTATTAAAATACTTTCTTTTACACAAATTTGTAAATTGATTGAATTGTTGAAAGTCCTCTTTTGTTGCATTTGATGGTTCAGTCCAAGTGAACAACACCAAAATGCATATGAATACAATCGTGGGAAGAAATTTATAAAACATTTGGGACCAGCACAATATCATATATTATTCATACAGTCTTAAATCAGACATATTTCTTGACAAAAATGTACATACAATAAAAATTTAACAGTTAAGTAGGTTATATTACCCTCCAGAATTTTCCACTTAGTCCTAACACTTTAAAACTGTGAGCTAAATTTATTTATGTCACATTTTACAAAACAGCAAACTGGAAGTATAAATAATTTAGCTACAAGAAACAAGTGTTAACGGATAAATATTTCAATTTTTTATTATGTCCTAAATACCTTGAACGTATTGTGAGGCGTTCCACCCACTAGTTAGACATTTATTATTTCATGTCTTGTTTTTATTTTATTATTTCCTTATGTTTGACTTATTGAATTTGCTATTATCTATATAATTAGTTTCAGGTATTGTTAGTTATTTGGCTTTTTATCTGTATCAGTTTTGAAATTGTTAAATTTTATATGTATTTAATTTGATTTGTTTAGACTGAGGCAACTTTGTGTTTTAATTTAAATTTTATACTATCATTTGCAGCTTAACTGTTGTATTGTAACTCAGAGCTGGGTGTACTGTTGGATGGCACAGGTGTGCCTGCCCAGTTCCAGGAATCGCTATATTTAGATTTTTAACAGTTTTTCTAATATTTTTACTTTTCCCAAAGTGCACGTGCACCGCCGCTCGTTGAGAGTGCGAGAGAGACGGTAATATGTTTACGCGGGCTGGCTTGAGCCAATGAAAGGACACGTGGTTCAAATTTACTTAAATTTATGTTATAAATTATTGTGTAATTATGGTTTTCAGAAGAATATTTTCACTTTTCAAGTTCTTTAAAAGAATAAAAGGTTATACGTAGTTTGTTATTATATTTAATTTAATATTAATTTTCCGTTATGTTTTTACCTTGGTGCGCTGGGTGGCCGCTAGAGGCGCTGCAGGGAGAGAGCAAGCTTCAGTGGGTCGGCCATATTGACTTGGTGTTCGGACGCGGACGAGGATGATTGTCTGGAATGGATGGTGGGCTGTGTGGGAGCGAGGTGGCTGAGCAGCCATGTATACTAGTAGCTGAGTAGAGGCCTCGCGTTCGCGAGGATGTACTATTGAGATGTGGCGTGCTTTTTGGTTTTTTTAACAATTTAGTTGGAATTTATAAGTTTTTTTTGGGGTTGAGCTGTTCTCTCCCGGGAGCGTCAGGTTTTGACTATGATTTGAGATGATTGCAGTCTAAATTGTTACAGTTTGTAAAGTTGAATTTTTAAAGTGTTTAATAAAAGCAGTCACGCCAATAAACTTAAAGTTATTTGAGTAGCCTACAGCAAATTTTTTTTAAAGTTAACCACTATATGATCACGACTGGCCACGTGGAAGATAATTATGTTGACGGCAATGTAAGTATATTTCAGGCAGCCCCATCACATTTTGGTGCCGTGACCAGGATTTTAGGTCAACGACGGCAAAGTATCTTCATCTTCAGTCAGCGAGACACGCTACATTTTGGTGCCGTGACCAGGATGGATGGTCAGTACCGCCCCGTTACATTTTTGGTGCAGTGACCAGGATGTTTTGTGGTCAACGTCGACGGCAAAGTTATTTTCACTTCATCTTCAGTTTCGCGGAGACGCGTTACAGTATTCATTCGTGTTGCATATCTATATTCCCTATTTGTAGGTCCAACAATTTTATCCATGTTATTTACACTATTTTTGCTGCCGATAAAATTAATGCTGTATTTTGCCATATATTCCTACTTTTTCATATGATGCATGACAAAATTTTTTGCTGTTTCCGGAGACATCGATACAGTTAAATTAGACATCAAAACTTCATCGGAATCACGACAATATCTGTACTTTATCCTTGCTGTCGCGTAAAATATGTTCAATCTTTATTTAATTACAATGTTAAACAACATAAAAAATTACCAGGTACCAAGTAAAAACATAATAAATAAACTAAACCTAAACATTCGCCCACCATTTTCTAGTCTACTTAGATATACTCTAATTACAATTAAAACAGAAAGAGTTGTGCCAAAGTACTCACAGGATGGTACTTGCAGATAGAAACACACACATATAGGACAAACACATTTCTCCGCGGACGCGCGGTCACAATGTTTCGTAGACTACATCTGCTTCATCAGGTGAGTGGAGGCACACTGAAGTCTATTGTCCAGCGGTGGTTGGTAATCAGTACACCTAGCGGCCAGAGAGCGAACTAAGGTGCGGCGGGAAGTTTGAAATGAGGGTTTGTTATCTGAGGTTAAGGCCAGGTGGCTGTCTGGATTTTGTGATGTATTGATGTGCCAGTTCCCAGCGTCTTAATTCTGCTTTGTTTTTGTTATTCAACTGTGGTAGGGCCCTCACCACTCTGGTTGTATAACAGGAATCAACGATGGAACGAGTTTATAAAATTTTGCATTTATTTTATAATTTTTCACAGAATGATGGGGCACAACGATTTTAAACAGAAATGAAAAAATTTGCGACTTTGCGCATTACAAAAAACACTTGTCTCTAGAAAGACGAGACTCGCTACTGCAACAAACCACGGTTTCCGAGAAATTTGTTGTATTTGTCTTGTTGTCGTTTCCGAACTACCAGACTTCCACCCCGTAAAAAATGTTTCGTCTAAATTCATGTTAAACTGTCACCAGTGTAAAAGAGTCAATTTTCAATAAAGTAATAATGATTTTCAATAAAGTAATAATGATTTTCATTTAATAGGCATAATTTTTCTGAAGAAACTGATACCAGACACGCCTATAATAGTTACCAAGTTTCCAAAAATTTTAACAGCGAGCACGGGCGACGAGTGGCATTGCGTAACAATGTGCAGGCTGAGATCCTTCCTCGTGATGTACTTGGTGGCTGGCCGGCTGCCGTATGGTGGATTAATGACATGAGGTAGCCGAAAAAATGTGGAGGTGAACAGCATGAGAGACAGTGTTTCGCTGCTTCGTCAGAATGCGCTAATGTGCAATATTCATCAAGTTATTCTAGCGCCTTGCTCTAAGCGTGCATCAAAGAATAAAAATGAATTACTGAAATGTAAACACAACTCACTGGTACTAAAGACAAAGAGTTGAAGTGAATGTTGTGTTTCCTTTTGACGTGGTACATATAGCAATTAGTTTGACGAGTGTAGTATTTTTTTTTAGCATGCATGCTCTCATGATACTTTCACACTGTGGCACGCGTCAAATAATTTGGGCACATGTCATCCTTAGTCACAAAAGATACTTTAAAACAGATTAATTTTTTTACTTCCATTCTCTTTATCATATGGAATTATCTTTTGGGGGAACTAAACTGATAGCAATAGTTTTTTTACTTCAGAAAAGAACCTTGAGAATCATTTGTAAACTGAATTAGAGAGAACCTTGCAAACAAATTTTCATAAATGAAAAAATTCTTGTCTCACTGGCTAATATTGTTATTCTACCCTCAATTTTTTTGGCCGACTTTGCAAAAAGTAAGGATATCCATAAATGTAAAATAAGACAAATAACTTAAATACTCCTTCAGTCAAATTGTCACTTTGCAAAATGGAGTATATTTTTCAGCTGCAAAATTATTATTTAATGCATTGCCATCAAACTATACGGAGATATGTTTTAGAAACACTAACATATTTAAAAGAAAAACGAAATTAAAAGTATCTACTATCCTTTGCACATTACTCTATTGATGAATATTTTATGTAGAAGTTAATTAGTAATTACGCTTGTAAATGTTGTAATCTATTGAAAACCATGTTGAATTGCTCTATAGCTTGGCTATCCTTGAATTGTTGAAGAAGATCCTTTGAGAAATGCTGTCATTAGTGTAAGTATTGTTGCTATTGTGTACAATAAATTCTTCAGCTTCCATTTTTTTCAGTTTTTAATAAATATACAAATTATGTTAAAGTGAGTGCTCAGCAAAGTATAAGTAACCATACTGTATCCTCTGTATTGCAAATATGTATATATCTCTTAGTGACGAGTCCTATACTACTGCTACAACTTGTATGTATTGTGGTCTGCAAGACAATAAAGAATTGAAATTGAAATGTAAAAATAAGCTTTGACAGGTGAATGTAATTGTTCACTTGTCCGTTGGACAGGTAATGCTGATGTGTTTGCCAACAAAAATGAGTGACGCCTACATGCCATGCCAACATGACAAGCCAGTTTAATACTGTCAAAAGTCCCGACCGCGCTTCCGCGCAAAAATGTGTGTCGTCCTTTTGTGTGTGTGTGTACCTATTTACAAGTATCAACTGTAAGTACTTGTACTTCTGTCTGTTACATAACATTGGTACTTACTTAATTTTCGTGCACTAGTCGTGAACTGTGTTTAGCAGCGGCATGAAGTTAAGTTTGAAGCCAATATTTAGTAGTAACAGAAGTCGGCGCACGTGTCTGCATTGACTTTGAGCAAGGTCATAAGTTTGTGATTTTATTCCGGCAGTGTGGCGACAGAAAAAAGTGTCGGACCTACATGAGCGCTATCAAATCTAGACAGACGTGTGTGAGCGAAAGAGATAGAGCTATCATATCTCCCAGAGACATTTCTTCTGTATGAGTAATGTGTGTGTGTGACTCAGGTATAGCACAGCTGGCGGTAATTATTCGTAGTTGAGAAACAGCATATGTCCGCCGTTAGTCAGAACACGCAGTTCTTGTTCCAAATAGCTGTGTCGTCATCTAAGCTGAGAAAAAGCTTTTTGGGAGCGTCTGATAGTGTGTCTGGCATCGGAACCTTCCTCTTTTTATCTCCCCCCCCTTCCCCCCAACACCAGTCACATGTTGCAAGCTGGCTGTGTTCATGTACAAGGAGCTTGAGGGAAGGAGAGAGACGTGTATTCTTATTGTACTCTCTCCTTTGTGTGAGTATCCGGGGGCAAGTTGCTTTTTGTCAACCATACACAAGATCTAGGCCCAAGCGACAAAAACAGTGGACTGACGCACCCAGCCAAGCCCCCCCGAGGATCTAGGCGCTCGCCCGGAGAATTTATCATTTTCTAGGAGACTTGCACATTTTATCGCTTTTACTTTGCATATGCGAAAATTCCGGGCCTTTAATTATTGCTGAATTCTAATGAACAACATACAGTATTTAAAATAATCTTTCATGCTAGCGATATGTTAACTTTTTCCATTTTATTCCTTTTAAATTATCAAAATTTTAAACACATATTTTTGGCTAGGATCAAGAATACTGTCAAGTTGCGTTGTTGTCGTAGTAGGCGATGTCGTAGTTGCGGAACTCGACTTAACTAAAATTGCAGCTGTCAAAGTACCGTCAAATTTCTTAATGACTGATAACGAAATTATTGGTGGCAAAGAAATTCCCGTAGAAAATAAAAATTTCAGGTACATTTTCCACATATTCCCGACCCCGAAAAAATCACGTACAATTCCCATACTTCCAGCAATTTCCCAATCGCTGGACATCCTTTCGGTTGCTACACCTGTGCTTTACTGGTAATTGTGTAGTACACAAGAGGTTGGTACTCATTTAAACATACTATCACTGAAAGTTAAAAGTTACTCTGAAAAAAAAAATTGTGGTGGAGAGACTCGTTCGCAACCTACACTTCAGTGTACGAATGGTCACTAACAAGTCAGCGCCAACAAGCATACAAGCGAAAGTGAGCGAGTCAGACTACAACTGCATATTCTGTCTGGTGTCAACGGAACTACACAGCCTATGTACTTGGAGGGCGAGCCAATGTTCTATGTACGCAAAGTTTATCTGTTGTTTATTACAACTGATTACATCTGTTAAATATATGTACTACATCATACACCTACGTTTTTGTATACTGATAAAAAATATGTGAATTATTTTAAATGAAAAAATTTGATACTTCAAACCAACACCTGTAGCTAGAGTGGCAGTTTTAGCTACATGTTTTAAAAAAAAATTTTGTCTTTTTTTTTATTTTTATTTGTAGTTTTCATATTTTTAGTTAAGGTATTTAAAAGTGCCTACACTTCAATTAATATTTTAATAACTTATTCGAGAGGACTTCTTGAAATTGCTACTGTAACATAAGTATTTTATAAAACTGCAACTCAAATGTCTACTGTTACATGCCATAACTATGGGTTGTAAAAGAAAAAGATTGGTGTGAAATTGTCAAGACTTTCTGTAAAAAAAATTTCCAAAAATATCTATTACGACCACATTTTTATTAACACCCTTTTCTTAGTAACTGTGAGGGGTCATAACAGTGCTCAGGGTTCTAGTTTACAAAGACAATTACGATGTTGGATTGCATACTACATTAGCGCCCAGTGTGAGGTGAGAACAAAACAAAGTCGGCTCGGAGTGAATACACTCTTTCTTGGAGACACACAAGAAGTTAAGGATCTTGCCTATCCCCGAGCTCTTGCGAGAACAAGGAAAAAGATTCAGTGGGGCTAATCTCCTCTCGAATCTATGCATGCAACCACTGACTTTTTGCTTCACTTGGTGTTGCCCACATTGCTAAAGTTTTTTAAGGCGGATTTTCCAACATCCTGAAAACTGAGATAAGTAAATACATATGTTATTTCTATTAAAAAAATTATAATAATAATAAAAAATACATCTAGAAACATCCACTTATAAATTTATGTAGCAATATTTTTCCCTCTTTTCAACAAAGGAAATTATTTTTTGTCCAAAAGTCTTATCATGAAAGGTGACTTGATCACCACCAAAAAATATAATTTAACACATATTCTTGCTCTCACCAGTGCCCTCTGCTAGACAGCCCCTTAATAAATAGGAAGAATTCCTGTAAGATATACCAAATTATGTATAATCTGTTTTTTAGTACTTCACTGCCAAGATGGCACAATGTAACCAAGATAAATTTCACCAGACGAAGAGAGTCTTCAAAGCACCTCAACACAGATACATCTGGCACGAGTGCCAAGGAAAGTTCACAATAATCCTATATTGTGACCTGAATGGCAGAGCTAACACATACAACTAAACATCACACAGTTGAATCAACAGCTAAATCTAGGTCAACAGTATACAGAAAACATAACTGCATGTTAGGTAAACCTACAAAACCAAGTTGAGGTTACTCAAGAAATTAAAGAGCAATTGGCTAAATTTATATTGCAATACATATTAACGGATTTCCATTAAACTTGATTTGTTATACCACCATGCTGACAGGTTCACATAGGCTTAAAAAGCACCATTCACCCAAGAAGGTAAACGTAGCATTTCAGCCACTATGTGAACAGTGAACTACAATCACCAGCCCTTGAGATGAGATACTACACTGCACAATTGTGTTGCTAGATTTTGGCTACATTTTCATTTAGTACCTGGAAGTCTTCTAACTGAATACCACCGAGTTCTTTTGTGAGACAGCAATTTCTGGGAACATAACTGTCATGACATAGGCTTGTTGTACCAAACCTATTTTTATATAACACAACACACCAAGCACACAACATACCACACACACAACAATACACATGCAACACACACCATACACACATGCACACACAAGTCTATGTTCACAGGATGTTTTTCTGTGCATTATTTTAACTATACTGCCTACAATATTTGTTTAGTGTTCACTTCATCAATTAGAATACAGTGCAGCCAGTTTTACTTTGTCAATTTCACTTGTAACATAGTTTTTTTTTTGTGCAAAACAGTGACCAGAAACTTACTGTATCCTGTTCGAGATCAAGGTAGTAAGGAGCCGGTTGAAAAGCTGCTCTTGTGAATACTACTGATGCAAGCAAACTTTACTCAGGTTAACTTCAATATACCTGAAGCTAAAACTTTGTCCATTTCCTACCCTTGTGAGCTTTTGTAAATGTCTTATTATGCATATTTATCTAGAATATTTCTTTCTATAACTATTTTATTTGTACAACTGTCTCACATCCATCTACTTGCTTACCTTACATTAGTACGCACACAAGTAACATTCAAGGAGCCCGCAGAAGTAGCCAACAAACTGGTGCGTTCTCCCAGTGCAAGCACTCGACTGAAAAAATAAACGCAAGTAAACCTATAACTCTACCAACACATAATATGTAACTCCACAACAACAATAGCATTTTTTTTACTACTTTACGATCATTCACTATATTTTTAACTACATAATTAATGACACAACATATGCACGTCTTCCAATACAATGCTGTGTATTCGATACACTTAGTTAATACTTATAAATTGCACATTCTGCAGTTAAGTTACTAACATTTTAAAAATTCATTAATAGCTAAACTATGTAACTGTTTTAAGTTACTTAAGTATTGCTGCTAGATTCTGAATATTAGCTGTATTACTTAAATTTACCACGCAACATTAAAACATATGTAGTACGGCAGAGTAGGAAATTGTGTCGAACATATTATTTTGTCAAAGCAAAGACAGTTTGTGCCTAGGAACGAGGTCCCAGAAAAATACGTGGCTAGGGGTCTCTGACCAACTCTAGAACGAAAGGAATGTTACACTACAGGAATGGATTTGTTTGTATGGACATACTCCACACAAACAAATCCAGTCATGAACTCCCATTGCACAGTTCTTTCAAAGATCATAACACTACAGGAACTTGAGACAATGCAGCCAACCCTATCCTTTGTGCTGCGAGGCAATGTTGCCAGAATTTGTCAGCTGCCCATTTAAAAAAAAGCTAATTGCCTTTCAAAGGATGGAAGGGAGAGGAGAAGCTGCCTTCAATAACTAACCTACACCCATACGTAGAGGGCGGTTAATTAGGGGCAGTTCTGTAATAAAAAACAGAAATTTATGTTACAAGTATTTCAGGTTTAGTCTTATGAAACCATTAATAAGAAATACAATAGTTGTAACGAATTTATGTAACACTGATGTTTTAAAAAAAACTAAATAAATGGCAATACAGGTCAGGATAGCTGATGATGATGATTTGCTACTAGATGCAGTTCAGAGATTGGCTATTCGGAACGGAAGCGAGGTCTAGTAGTTGCCCGCAGAGAAGTACTTTTTTGGGCAACTGTGTCCCGACCCACCGGGGGGAGGCGAACATGTCGTTCACAAGATCACTAACGAAAGGAGTCAGTATTTTTTATTAGGAACTTGGTTCTGCGACACCAATTCTGCTATTTTAAAGGACTCGCCATTCCACAACGTAGAGAGCGGTGGACATGCTATTGTAAAACCTCTTGCAGAATAGTCGGTTGAGGCTGCTGTACTGAGGGTAGCTGTGACATCCCACTATTGCATAACAGTTACGAATTTGGCATAATGAGCGCATAAATTGATTTGTCCACCAATTTAAATGCCCGGATTGTGTAACATTACCAGTGACGTCAGGATATTTGCATGAAAGTGATGTGAATCTGCACCCGTTCCTATTGATGCAGACATAATGCCTGATAACTGCCACACAATCAAAACAATGAGACTTTAACTAACTTATTATCTACAATAATTTTCATTATTACAATTGTAATATCAGTTCATCAACTTTTAGCAGTAGTTTTGTAACTGAAATACTTTTATTTTACTTTGTGAATGCAAAGTCTGTTTCTGACTTCGTAATTTTTACTTTTAGTGTTGGGTTACTTATGAATGTGATCTGTGCATTATCCAATGGTATGAAACACTATTAGCAAATTATTACATAATTTATCCAAGCAGTTTTTTGAATGCTGTACATTTAAAAGAAAATAGCCTAATACGGCAGAGATTATCATGTAACAAACGAAACGGGGCTACACCGTGTAATATGGTGTAATAATTTCTGTGTTATATGCGATTAATGTATGTTATAAAATCTATTTTCATTTATGTAACATCCAGTGGAGCCCTTATTAAGACAGTAATACGAGAAGGCCAGTCATATTCTGCAGTGGTTGCTAACAAAACTCTCTATAAACTTTAACGTGATTCCATTGCCATACACTATGCTAAGAATGTAAACATCATTTGGACTCTTCCTTTAGGATATTAAATTATGTATTATTACAAATATTTTGCTATATTTAATAAATATTAGAAAAATTCTTAATAAAGTTTGTCTTTAGAAAATTGACAAAGTTAAAGATCTGGGTGTGATTGTGACAACAAATCTCGACCCCAGACAACATATCAATAGTGTAAGTAATAAAGCGCTAAACATACTGGGCTTATAGCCCAATCCTGTAACCATTTTCGTTCCATCAAAACTTTGCGAACATTGTTTATTGCACTAGTCAGACCTATTTTGGAGTATTCGGTAGTGGTCTCGGCACCTTACCAATTTGGTCATTGTTTACAACTTGAATCCGTCCAAAAACACTTTCTCAGAATGATGGGTATGAGGTTAGGTTTTAGCTATCGTGAAATTAATTAGTTAGAAATAGAACACTTTTTACAGCTTCCAAAATTGGCAGCTAGGAGAAAATTATTAGTTATAGTTTTCTTGTATAAAATTTTAAATGGGTATATTGAAAGTCCAGAAATAGTTGAAATGATCAATTTCATGTTCCGCGACATAATCGCCACTTCCAATTATTGACAAGATGTTATAATCTAACAAACTATTTATTTTATAGACCAGTTCCACGTTTGTTAAGATATGATAATGAAGTATAAGCTAATTTGGAGTTTTTTAACATAAGTTTTGATAATTTTAAAAAGAAAGCTGTATCTCGTATTTATGGAAAAACTATATAGGCTGCTGGTAGTATTTTATTTTTGTATATTTCTTGGTATTGTCATTTTAATATATAATATTGTGATTTTAAGATATTTTAGTCTTTGTTTGTTCAATTAATTTTGGTATTGTAATGTGAAAATAAGAAAGTAACAAATATTTTATATAAAATGTTAAGGCCATCAACTTAATTTATTTGTGTAATTTACGTTACATATTTATGTAACTTATGTCATATTTTAAGCTTAACGGTGTAGCCTATTGCCGTAAAGATAAATAAATAAATAGGTAAATAAATGTGTGCTGCACAGACTTTGAAAAGGCATTTGACAAGGGGTCACACGGGAAGTTGACAGACAATTTAGATCATCTGCAAGAGGGCAAGTATTTGGTGAAATGTATTGGGGACTTCCCCAGGGTGCACAGGCAGTGTCAAAGTAGGGGAGGCAATGTCAGAGGAGGGACATCAGGAGTGCCACAGGGAAGTGTGTTGGGTCCTCCATTATTCACCATAATGATGGAAAACAATGGACTTGATAGAAGACAATGGACTCAGGATTACAGGAAAAATAAGATTGTTTGCGAATGATTATGCTGTACACAGAGGTAGGCCATGAAATAACTTGCAGGCAGATATTGATGGGCTGTGGTCTTGGACAGAGAATAGAATGAAGATTAATGTGCGCAATACAAAATATGTGAGGTTTACTAGGAAGAGAATGGTGAGAAGAAATGTATACAGACTGAATGGTCAGGAAATAGAGGAAGCCAAAGAATATAGGCACCTAAGGGTTGTGTTACAGGCTGATCTGAGGTGGACAAAACAGACAGACAGTATTTAAAATAGTAAGAAGGCTTTGGGCTTATTGGGAAGTATTGGAGTGAGTTTGCGGTGAAGTGACGGAGAAGGCATACTGCGCAATGGTTCGGCCAATGTTGGAATATACAGCGGAAGAGTGGGATCTGTATGTGGAGGTAGGAACAAGAACTAGAGAAGTTGCCGAGAAGGGCAGCGAGATGGGTAATGAATAAATTGAAAAGGCAGTGATACGATGGTGAGGAGGAAAGGAACTTTAGAACTACAATGATGATGAAGGCAATTGGATGGAAAACAATGGACAGAAAGATAATAGAACGATTGGTCAGGATTTATAAGGTGATGAACGTTGAAGGTAAGAGGGGGAAGGTTGCGTTGCAGGCTAACAAGGGATCATTCAATGGGAGAGAAACCAACTGTGAAAAAATTCAGTGTATATGGAGGAGAACGGAGATAGGTAGACAGTCTATACGACGGTGTGTGGAATGCCCTGCAAGATGAATTGGTGACTGTGAGAGGGGCTGTAATGTTTAAGAAGGGACTGGAAGAATGTGGAAGAGTCCACTCGCCACCGAGCGATAGCCCAACTGTGAGGGTAAACTTTAACTAAATTGAAAAGTTGATAGATTAATACATGCCTTGCAATACCCATGAAAGAAGGAATATACTTTGTTAACGACATTTTTTCCTCCGCGGAAAGAATCGCCTACTTCATCTTGAATTTAGCAGAAACGTTTCATCATAGACTACAAGGTACCACTAGATCTGCATCTCTTATGTTAACATAGAAAATAAACGCGAAACATGTTTTCTTTTTTAAATTTTATTAGTTAATTAGTTCTATCTTCTGCCGGTATGAGCGCTGTTCCTTCGGCAGTAGCACATTGCTCTATCGGTATTTTTAGTTTTATATTTTGTTATTTATTACTCTAAATGTAATCGTTACATTCAACGAGCTATATAGTAAACATAGGGCTTATTCATAGTCGTTTTTGACCCGGACTAGTGCGGGATTATCGTCGGACTAATTTTTGTCTTATTCATAGACGCGGACAATATCTAGTCCGACGTTACTTGGCATTTATGAATAAGGTAACACTTGGTCCGGACTATAGGTCCAACCCTGGACTAACTGGCACAAGATGATCTCTAGATCATCTCGGAACTATCTCACGACTATGAATAAGGCCCAGAGGGGCGGAAACAGCAATTTCGAAGGCTCTGAGGTGAAGCCCAATTGAACGTGGTATTTTGATCCTAGATAAACTGGCGGACTCATATCCGGTCGAGAGACAAGAGCGATTGTGCTAATTTAACCATTATTACAGTATAATAATTACTGGCATTTTATCCTGGGTTTAGCTGTAACTTAGTGGAGCTATAAAGTTACGGATTTTATGCGAACATGTGACGGAATTTTCAACATAATGTTGGCCACACTGCTGTTCGCCATGTTTTCTTGGGTCAAACCAGCCGTTAAATTGGGCTGAAAGTTATTCCGCCCCTCAATATTTACTATACAGCTCGTTGGTTAAGGCAGTCTACACCCAGCTGCAAGTTTTACAACTTCTACACCCAAACAGCAATATCGCGTTTTTCTTGCGGGAAGTGGCTTTCTGGTTGTTACAATCAAAGCGATCACCCAGTGGGTGTAACTAAAATTTCTACACCTGGGTGCTACTCTCTTCTACACTATCTCTGCGAGATGGAGTAGTTTGAGTGTAGAAGTTGTAATACAGAATTCGGCGCTATTTTCGAAACATGTTACAAGTAGCTGCCACGGACGTAGAAAAGTCTGGACACTTGCCTGGAAACTTGACCCCCCCTTGTTGTTTGACTTCAGTTTACCAAGTTACCGAGAATATTGTGTTTTATTGGCTCTTCAGTTAAGGCTGTCGGACTAAACTCCACACACTTCCTTTCCGCTAAGATAAACAATTTATCAAAACATATTTTTTTTATCAATTAATGAAATACTTTCTTCGCTGACAAATTTAAGAAAAGACTCCAGCAATCCTTATTTACTTTATAAATTTAACAAAGGAAAAAACATTAGCAGATTTTGAGTCCGACCGCCCTAACAGAAGAGCCAATAAAACACTATATTCTCGGTAACTTTGTGAACTACAGCCAAACAACAAGGGGATCAAGGAAAAACCATTGTTAGATAGGCGAGTGTCCAGACCTGGGGGTCTAATCACTAACTTTCCTTAGTTACGGCCAGTAACTTTAAGTTACGGATCACTTAACGCCACTTACCTTAATTTGTGATTCACTAAACACTTCCCTTAACAAATTCTGCTGACTTTAATTTTAAGGGCACGTGACTTGTAACACAGCGCGAGATAGGCCAGGGTCGGTTCAAGAGAACCAAAGGATGTGCCCGACGTGAGGTTACCTGAAATTAACGTCTGGTGTGGGTCGACGGCCTGTTGGCCATATAACCTGGCCCTCCTGCCGCTTGTCAGAGTTGGAAGTCTTCATGGTGGTTTGTGTGCTAGCCTACCTGGCACGCGCTGCTTCCGACGACTCTGATTGCTGTGGCTCCTCAGGGTGCGGAGGCGAAGAAAGTCATTGTTGCCTTTTAGGAAAACACTGACGTGAATTGAAACCAGTGTGGTGGTTTATTAGCTTGAAACACCCTCGAGCAGTGCCACCATTTACCATACGTGAAATATTCGCTCAGAGCGAATACGTAAAGCTGTAAAATGTGGCGTCGGCCAGCAATGGACTTAGGTGAAAAGTTATGAGGGAGGCTCAAATAGCACTGCCCTGACGCACGTTGATCCCTGAGGCTATTAAGAGACAAAAAGGATCCGGTAGACTAAATTAACTACTGAGAACTAATAGATTATGTCACTAAAGATGAGGGCCTCACAGAAACGTGACTGCACTCCGTGCGCATAACCTACTTGCTCGCTGACGGGACGAAGACTAACTCAATATGGCGTCAGGCGGGGACCCGGAAGCCCGCGTTCCCACCAGACGTGGTTGATTTACTCTTACATTCTAATTTAAACATAAATGCAAAACCAAAAGTGATGAAAAAGTAAAGAAATAATTTTAAGAACGTTTCTGCCAATTACATGTAAATATAAATACAACTGCCAGTCTTTTGTAGGGCAATTTCTGAAAGCATTGTTAGAATAAAATACATATTAAATTCAAAAATTAAATACATAATGAGATTCTGCTTTAATTAAGAAAAGACATATATCAAACTTGCTCTTAAGGAGCATATAAATGTTAAGAACACAAAAAGTAAATTAAAACACTCTTGGCAGGCTTTCCTAAGTGCTCTTGCCACCATGACGAATTTAGCAACTGAAATAAAATGCAAAATGTTCAAAGCATTTTTCAAAAAACAGTACTGTAGCGAAATCACACAAATCTGCAGTGTATTCTGGTATGCTTTCTGATTAACTAACGTCACTATTTACACAATGCCTGTCGCAGCTTGGCACCTGACGTGCGTCGTGGCGCATAGCGCCCTGACGTCACAAACATGTTCACATGGTCTGGGACAGTTTTAGATTTTGTTGAAAATACTAGCAAATGCGCTGTGGGCCCTGCAAACGAATTTGACTAGCCCAAAACTGCTAGTTGTAGACCGTAATGTACTTTCATAGAGGGGGGGACGGTGTTGAAGTCTTCACTGATGAAGCTGGCCTTACTTCGTGCTGTAGCTGGGGAAGGGAGGAGAGAGCACGTGGCTGGGACACGGCTGCGGCAGCCCAAAAAGGACGGGCGTCCACGGCACACGTCACTTAGCAACACCGTAGGACGGCCGTCATGTTACTATTCACTGCCACTCGGATCTTTGACTGTACATGCAGAAATTGTCTTCATGTGGCAGTGAATTATCTCGCCCAAAAACAGTTATTTTGGTTTATATTTCTGTGCTCCGAGTTGGTAACAAGACATGCTACACGGTTTCTGCTAATTTAATTAAATTTTACGTTGGAATTGTAAAATGTGTCTATTTTGAGTTGTGGAATATATAAATAACGAAGTTTTCGTTGGAATATGTACAATATTATATAGTAAAAACCTTAGAGTAAATAAAGGGTTAGAGGGAGTATCCTCTATACAGCTGCATACGAAATTGTGTGTTCAACATGTTTCACATGAATTTAGTGAAATATGCGTGGAAGACTTGAAGTAACATTGAGAGCCAAGATAATTGCTAAGTGATCACAACTATGTTGGGTTATTTTGGTACCTTATAAATATATGAACTAATGAGAGTATACTACCATATTATCCCATAAATAGTACTTAATTTTTTTGAAGTTCTACATGTCCTCAGATAGCTTCACATACTTAGTAGACGTACACTTGGGGAAAGGGTAATGTAATCAACCAGGGCCAGTATTGAGGAATCATCACCTGGAGTGAATTACAAAAACCTTGGAAAACTGAACTCAGTATCTTTCAGGATGTGATGTGAAAGTCCAATAACTGCTCCAACACACTTTTTACTGCAACACCACAGCTAGGGTAATTATTGTGAACGTGTTTCATTTTTGTTGTATAACTTACTATGGAACTATATGTAATTAGTTACACAGTAAAAAGTTTGTCAGATAGTGTAAGCTGTTTTCTACATCTCCGTGTTAAGAAGGCATTGTACATAAATCAGTGCATTAAATAAAAATTTCAGGTTTCTCATAACTACTATGCAATTATCAGAACAGAACAATCCTAAACAACAAATGTTGCTAACTTTACAGTATGAGCAAAAACTATACCCAAGAGAGATATACAATGGGGAAAATGTCTGTTGTTACAGTTTTGTACATCTTACAGCAGCGAGAGAGAATGCGTTTAATGAATGTGTCAATCTAGCAAAATGTTTGCTTGTTTGAGGACAAAAAACTTTTCTCCACAATTGTTCTTTTCCAGTTTTTTCTTTAACAGATTCCAAAATCTTAGAAACTATAAGCGATGTTAACAGTATATATACATGTATAACAATAAAAGTAAAGTTTGCTCACAACTGACTCCATATTAGCCTACTTTATTTTATTAACACTGTGTTATTTCTTTTATTCTCAATAATTATTAGATTTGTTACATTACAACCAGTCTGCTATTGTTTATGTACAGTTAGTATCATACCCACTGTTTCCTGCGTAGCAGTACAGATGATGTTCATGCCATCTGCTTACAATGTACCACTGATTTGAAGTGAGTTCAGTGATGAAAAAAATCTGATAACCACATGTGAAGGGTTAGGCAGGCACACATAAACAAGTCCAGCTAACAATAGGAAAAAAATATGTACAGTAACGGAACTAGCTCAGAGTCCTTCAGTACAATTTATTTACTCTACCTAGGTTATAGTTTGCATACCCTTTCAAAATAATCTGTTATTGCCTCGTAAGTGAAATACTTTGCAGAAACTATAGGCCTACCTAAATGATATTTTTAAATACATTTTACACATTCACACTTTTTTGTGCCCACTGAACACACTGCATCCTCTCTACTCACCATACATATTGCTAAGCAATTCTACAATTGATTACAGCAGCATAGTTTAACATTTCATTCCAAGATCCACTGCTGTTACGAGTGTAGGGCAGGCTTAGGCCTACTTGAATTTTTTAAAGTCAATGGGTATCTTCTGTGTTCATTCATAAAGTGCGCTGGAGCTCATTATGGTTGCTGATTAGCTAGCAGTGTTGAACCTCTGCTGCAGCAATGTGCGTGTGCCCCTCAAGGCGCTCAATGTTGGGTAGATCAGTGTACTGAAGGAAATTAACCCCGAAGTAATGGAAAAGGCATATAACACCATGGTCATACCAATATTAGAATATGCAGTAGCTGTCTGGAACTCCTATTTAGAGATGGAGGTACAGGAGTTAGAAGGGGTGCAGAGGTGGGCAGCGCGGTGGGTGAAGGACAGGTGGAGAAGAGTTGGGCAGGATGGAGAGGACGAAAGATACTTTAGGCCTTCATTAATGATGGAGATGGGTTGGCATTCCCTTAAGGAAAGGAGTAAGGTGGAGAGACTGGTCAGAATATATAGGGTGGTGAATTGAGGGGGGGGGGGTTGGGGTGAGTTAAACACAAAGTTAGTTAAAGGTGTGTACAGAACTAGGTATAAAAAACAGTCGTTGGATGCAGAGAACTTGGCAAAGGACAGAGCAGAGAGGGCAGTCCGTATTAGTGAGGACAGTGAGGTAGTGGAATGTGTTGCAGGAAGAATTGGTGACAGCAAGGTGTGTGCGGCAGTTCACGAAGCACTTGTTGAGGGAAAACAATTGAGAGGATAAGTAGTAGTCTGCAGGCATCAGCCCAATTGCACGAGTATTATTATTAGAAATAGTTTACACAGCTGTTTTACAGAGGATGTACATTTTTTTGATATGAACTTTTACATATAACTTACTGTCAGCAGGGTTGACTGTGACATCTGTATATTGAAATGTGATGGTTGGCTCAAGTCAGTTCTGAGGGTGTTTAGTTGGACAGGAAGATTTTAATTCTTCAAACAAAATGTTGAATTTTAGCCATATAAAATCAACTGCAAAGCGTTTTCTCCGAGTGGCATAACAAGGCCTAGCCTAAGTTACTGTAACCTACTGTAGAGTCACCTGGCCTCACCAGCTATGTTTTCCTGCTTTTTATTTTTAATTTTGATGTAGTTTGCTGGCTGGACCCCAGTGTAGTCTAACACCGACCACAATGCCGGCCCACACATAAGAGCCCCCAACTCACTAAGGCAGCAACCAGTCACTTTGGTTTAATTTGATATTGTGTGCAGTGTGAAGTGAAGCCCCACATTTCGTAAGTTACCCGGTCAAAGTGATGAGTTTGTCAGACTCTCTGAGTCTAAGTGCATCGCTTGTTTGCCGAGATTTTATCTTAATTAAATATTTTCCTTATTTATTGAGGTATATGTGATTTCTAACATCAAGACCTGTGGATGAACTTTAGTCCTGCGAGGCTATGGAAATCCATCCTGAAGCAAGAAGCTGTCAATCTTAAAACGAATTACTGCGGTGGGCTACATAGGGCTAGTGTTAGCTTAATTTTCATAATTAGTAATTTATTGATACTGATCAGTCAATTTTGTCGCAGAGAGTTCAGACTAGTCTCATTTTTTTCAGCTATGTATTTTATGAACTTTATTTAAATAACCTATTGATGTAATTTAAAGAACATAGTGCGTATTTCACATTTTCAGTTTTGTGTACATTTGATCTTTGTGGATGGCCTCAGACGAGGAGCACATGAGGTTGGACAAAGGGCCTTGAATTCTGGGAATCGCCCATTGCCAAGTTTCCGGCGATGGCCGCAATGTATCACTCCGCCAGTGATGCCTTTGGTATATTGTAATTTTATGTCAAAATGTTCCTTTTTAATGTAATATAGAAATTTATGTATTAAGTATATATTGCCAAGAGTCATATATTTTAAATTGAGAGTTCTGAGCCGCTTGTGTACAGCATAGTAATTAAAAGAGTTCCGAAGGGATATGTGTGCTGGGTTGGAGGCTATGGCACCCTTGGTCAGCCGCGTGTGCCCTGGGCTCTCCCCAGTTCTGCTTGACCCGCGGTGAGAACGAGACGTGTCGCGACTGCGCTAGCGAGATAAGAGGTTCGCCCACGTGGCTGGGTGAACTACGTGATGGCGAGGGCTGTGCACCTAAGATGAATTAGCTTCATAGTTCATTACTTACATTTTTTTTATTTCTATCAGATCTCCGCTTGATGGAAGTCGCGGTAATTATTTGAGTGGCACAGTAATTTTGGTACTAGTTTACAGAGGCGTTTGGGCGTGATTTACACGGGCTTTAAGGAACTCTTTTATTTGTAACGCTTGCAAGTGGCCTAAGTTATAATATTTCTGTTAGTTGCCCACAGGTGGAGCGTGTTTTTTTTTTGTTGTTTTTGTTTGCTCGTAATGCCAAGTAACTTTGCGCCGAAGTAAATGTGCCATTCATGTGAAATCTGAATTATTTAATTTCCGTGCTCTTGCACGCCTTCGTACCCATGAAATACCCTGAGATGAGAGTTCTCTCTCTACCGCACGTGATGCCGTGGTAGTTTGAATAGACAGTCTGAAAACATTTTGTATGTGGAAATTTGGGGCTTAGGTACCACCCACCACACATTTGTTAATTAATGACAAAACGTGAGCTGTTTACAATTAATATCTTGAATAAGCAACACCGAACACGGATAAATACGTCAGGGCTCGGCACTCGGTAGATACAAATATTTTATTAAGAAGAATATACACATCAGCTGTATGGTTTTTCCATCCAAACGAATAATTATTTAAGTTACGGTGGATTTTTCACAAATCCAACACAAAATAATTTCACTATTGTCGTTTTCGACTACGAAGCGTTCTAACATCACTAACCCGCCATTTGTAAACAAGTTACGGCAAGCCAGTAAGTTACCACCACCCTAGACCCATCTGTTAACTTATGGTCGCTCACCTTCAAGTTAAAGTAAGCAAAATGATTACTGAATCGCTCCGGGAAAATTTATGGTAAATGTTAAGGTGACTGGCCGTAACTCTCAAATTAAGGTTACCTTAAAAGTTAGTGAATAGACCTCCTGGCCTATATCTTTTGTTTAGAAAGTGTAAGAAGTCTGCTGTCTAGTGGTATATGAAGTGTACTATGGTATGTTCTGTGCTAGTGTCACTAGGGTGCACTAGTGTCAGATGTAAACATGAGAGAATAGGCATATTTTAACAGTTGAATTGGTAGCGGTACCTGTGAACAGAGCATTTTAGCACTCCTGTTTATAACAGTTTTTGCAAACATGCTGCAACCAGGCTGAGGGTGTTTGCACATTTCTGGCAACCGAGGCATAAGGACGGTTACAAGGTTTGTTCACAGGATGTTTACCGTTATCATTATTTCCTGTTTTGTCTCGAATAAATCTGAAGTCAAAACAAACTATTTATACACAATATGGACGAGGCTTAAGTTATTTTGAAAGAAAATTAAGCAATATCTATCTTTTTTTTATTTTATGCAGCTGCATAGTAAAATTTCCTTCTACAACTTATTATGCTGTACATGCAAAAGAATGGTGACAGCAGTCTATTTTCCAACAAACATATTCGTGAAGAAGTGTTTTACTTTATACTGTCCAATTTTATTCCTGACAAGCCACTAGCAAATGCATAATTTCGAAACTCCACGCTGATAGCCATTTCTGTTCACTGAATATTACATTTTAGTGATCTTTTGTAAACGCAAACAGTTTCCGCAAACACTTGCGAACAGCTTATGAACAATTCAACCGCTAAAATACGCCTATTATTTCTTACCAGATTAGTTTTAACTCTGCTTGTTAAGTTCGTCATCCTATTTTCTTCAAAATACAAGAATCTCCTGGGCGGTGATAAAAAACTTGTTTTATGGTAAGTGTATAACTTAAATGTTGTCTTTATAAAAGTTGTGTAGTTTTTGAGTTAAAATGGCAGTTTTAAAACAATCGTCATTTGGTGCCAATAATATTCTTCACGGATGAGGCTAAGTTCACACGTAATGGAATCTCCAATACACGTAACAATCATCTATGTAGCCCAAAATGGTATTATAGATACGAATTTTCAAGTGTGTCACAAAGTGGGGGTGCTGGGGAAATGGAAAATGGGAAAAATGGTAACAATGACTCGGTAGATGAGTCGGATAAGATGTGGGTGACAAGGTTACGGGAATAGACTGATGTATTACAACCCAGATACATTTCTTTATGATAGCTTTGTTAACCTTTTTTAAGAATACAATTTATTATGAATTCAATGAGTTTACGAACATGTTGAAAATAATTTTGAAAGTTTTACATTGATTTATCATAGACCTTCAGGGGAAATCGTAATTTTTGTTATTTCAGATGTATGTCTCGTTGATTATCCTAGTCTGTAACTCAAAGATTATTCAAAGAATATTTAAGAGTTGAGATTATCTTATGATTAAAAAATAAACTCAGCTGTAAATATAATATTCTGGTCAAACTTTCATCTTTTATAATAAAGTATAATTATGGAATTGGATGAATGTTGGTTTAAAGGTAAAACATAAAGCACAGCATCAAAGACATTTTCAACATTACCATCAGGATTAAATTCAGCATTCAGCTGTACTAATTGATTGTTGATTTGTGCTTTACGATCCATGATTTAATACATGCCCCAGGATGGTTGAATTTTGGTACTCTATACGTATGTTCGAGAAGTTTAAATCAACCAAAATAGATTTCGATATGAACAATCAATAACATATACATATTGAAAATAAGGAGTATCCAATTATTTAGTTTTTTCATCAAATTTGTGGTAATTAAAATACCAGTCTTCTTCAGCATCAATATTAATTTCAACTGAAACTTTACCTACAACGTCTGCACGCAGACATAAACAGAGCTACAGTACATTTTTCCAATCCGCTGGATTTGCTCGGTGTGGCGTATTGCGATAAACAGAATGACGGCAGTTAGATACCGTAAAGGTAATGCGGTACATAATGATGCTGAATGTATTGTTTGCACCATCTGCATTTAAAAACAAAGCTGGATGTTGACACAAGTCATTACACTAAATAAAATGTTACAAACACTAAACAAAACGTTACTGAACAACACTAGTGCTTGTGTCTGGTGTCACAGTTGTATTTTCACTGGGGGTAGGTTCACACGCTGTCGATTTACCAGGACATGATGCCTCGTTCATCACCACAAACATTTCTGTGATACGTCTCTGCTTCAAGTGTTGTGGATTCTCTTGAATAATACGGCTTTGCAACGCGTACAAATTCATGATTTGCTGCGGCGTGATAAAACTTTGTTTATCAAGGCTGGAAAAAGACGTCCTGTGAGTGCAATGCAGTCGTCAATGGAAAGATTTTTTATCTGCTGGATCATCAACTGCTGCTTCATCTTCTTCACCACTGTCACAAAGAATTTATTTGTTCATTGCCATATCAAAGATTTCTCGATCAGTTAGATGGTAAACAACAGGTGCATTCTTATTAACCTCAATCCACTCTTCATTATCATTTGCAGTTAATTCATTAACCACTTGGTTTACGATACTTTTTGCATATTCCAGCAAATCATTCACAGATTTTTTTTCTTGAGAAATTTTGAATTCCTTGAAATCTGCCTTTTCACTACTGTCATTTTCATGATATACAATGGATAGCCAAATCTTGTGCCAAGCTTTGTGTAAATTTGAGAGTGGTATACAGTCCCATGCTCGTGCCAGTGCCCAAATAACATCTTTCAGGTTGTACTATTTCATTACTTCAGGAACTGATTTTCCAGAGTTAACACTGCTCAAGAAATTTCACAGAAACTCTGTGCGATATTTGCATTTTAGTGATCTCTTGATCTCCTGGATCCTGAGGTTGGATCAGAGACGTGTAGTTCTTTTTAATAAAAGGAAAAACTGAAAAATAGTTTTTTCAAAATGTTGATTCTGAAGCTATGTTTACATTTTTTTTTATTATTTTTTCATTGTTTTAAAAATTCACTGTTTTTTGCACTAAATTATTTTTGTCAACAATTGTATTTCATTTTGTATATTTTTTTAAGAAAATTCACAATTTTAAGGTAAGATTTACAATTTGTTTATTTTTTCAAATTTTCATAAAAACTTAAATTTTTGAGCTATTTTGATAGTTTTTTAAATATTTCATTGATACTCTTGTCATGGAAACGGTATAATATATCTACTAGTATATATTATCTTTATGTGGGCTCGAATTGTCCAGCAGTTAATGTTAAATGCAGATGGCATGGGCTTCGATAGCCCAGTTTATCTTTTATGTTTTCTTGGTGATTATTTTGTCAAGGCAGCACGTTGCCTTGCGCTGCTATTAGGTTTGTGCAATGCCATTATTTCTATTTAAATTTGATTTATAATACAATTTTTGTAACCCTCTTTACTAGTTAATTTTGTTGAATTTCTCTTGTGCTTGCCTATTGTTATATTTGTTGGGTAAAATTCATCACAACATGAACATTCAAATGTTGTGAAACATAAGAATTTATTCTCTTCAATCTATAGTCCATCTTTAAGGAAACCAATTTTAACACACAGAATACATTCTGTACGTACAGCAATTACTGTTAAATATTTTTTCTTAAAATGTTAATTATATTATGCACATTAAATATAAATGTACAGTATTTTGGGATGTCAACCTACCTGCTCAAAATATATGCAAAAAAAAAACATTTATTTACAAAATAAAACATTTCTGATGATAGCAAAATGTTGGACCTACTTTGAAAATAGTATGTGTGCTATATATGCTACATTCAAAGTCTCTAAAATTTTTATTTTTTTGTACTGCTTATCTCAAAAGAAAACATAGACTAATAAGTGGATACAAACAAAACTTTGATAGAGTTGAAGTCAATTACACAGACTGACAGGAATCTAGTTGAGGATACAGACCTTCCACTAATAAAGTGATAACGCCACTGCTTAAAGTCCCACAGTTGAAGACGTACAATGGAAACACTGTGCCAGTGTAGCGCCTTGTATGTAGGAGAGAGAGAGGCAAAAGGCATGTGCAGCAGTCTAGATATTATCACTCTACATTTGAACCACCAACATACTAAGTGGCTCCATGCAGTCAGTGCCATCAAGGTTTTGGATCAGTCCTCAAAATAAGCACGCTAAAAGTCAATAATTGTGCATCATGTGTTTATAAAATCAAGTATTGTATATATTAGCCCAAAGTTTAAGCAGCACTTACAGCATTGAATATAAAGCAAACATAAATAAATATTTTCAACAGTCTGTTCTTTTCCACACATTTTAATTGACCTTTTTTTTTTTTAACTTAGTCAGTATAAATAATATAACACAATTTTAAAACACAGCCACAAAATACAGCCACTACAATATAAAATACATTTCAATAAAATAACATTCACAGAAAAATATCCTGAGCAAACAGTGTCAAATTATTTAAGCTGTTTGTAACAAGAAACCAATTTCATTCTTGATTCTTTGGTATTGTTTAAACTTGCTTCCCTCTTTTTGCAAAAGGGTATCATACAATTCTGAACTACGTACTAGTATAAAACAAATCTTTTGTGAGATGAGTGTGAGATGAGCTTATCAGCATATGAGAGTGTACCCACACCAACATATGTATTAGTACATGCCTATGTGTACAACACTCCTGTCCAACTCAATAGTGAGAACATGAAAAATGTTTCAAGGTATGACTGTAGCTGGTACAGATACATAGTTGCTGAGAGAGCATGCTTGGCATGAAGAGAGCAAGCAAACATTGCACACCAGACAGGATAACTCAGTTTTGTTACGTATACACTAAGAATGCATGAGATATGGGCAGTTCATAATAAAGTAAACTCTTATGAAGACTGTCTTGTCAAGAATGGCCTCATATATTAACCTTTAAGTATAGTGAAATCTATACACAATTTTTATTGCTTACAATGCTAATTTTATATTAGCAAGTGGTGGAAGAAACCAAATCTGCATAATGGAAAAAAAATCTGTGCTTAAAAAGTGTTTACTATACAGTGAATCACATATACCAGGTTCCTACAGTTTTAAAGCATCCACACAAAGGCACAAATAACAACTAATGTCTAGTACTGTAGTCCTGAACTCAGAAATTACATAGAATGGCCTATTCCAATATACAGTAGAACCCTGTTAAAACATTTTTCGAGGGACCTGTGAAAAAAAAAGTGTTACTACATGCAGGAAAATGTTATAAGCAGGAATCAATATTTTTATACCAATAAATGGATACTACACAAAAGTAACTAAAACCTTCATAATTTATGTACAGTAAATAAGCCTATGATGAGATTAAATGAGGCTGCAGTTACTGTGCCATCAGAAACATGATGAACAGATACATTGTGTGTATAATAGAGGCTTTCCCACTTGTTTCTGTAAGTTCATGATCGTCATCCTCAGGATCACAGTCTTTAATATCACTGTCATCTACACTTATGACACTTTCCCAGATATAAAATTGTTTTTTTTTTTTTTAAGTTGTTTGCAGTCTCCAGCTTAGTTAATTTATCTAAAATAATGCAGTTAAAAATTTTACCAGAGTTGTGGTTATTGTTTGAGAAAAAGTGATGTTATATGCAGGAAATGAAAATACTAGTGTTGTTATAAGCAGGAAATGAAAACATTATGCCTTATGGATAAATGGTGGGACCAAAGAAAAGTGATGTTATATGCAGGAAAATGTTATATCCAGGAATGTTATAACAGGGTTCTACTGAACTTGGGAATAAACTATTCACACATATTGGCATGTATATTTGTTGGAGAGTTTTGTGAGAGAAAGGCCTAACACATGATTAGAAATCCCAGAGCGAATTAATTGTCTGCATACATGAAACATGAAACGTTGGATACAACATGAAACGTTGGATACAACATGAAACGTTGGATACAACATAAGCAACCATTCAATTAAGTCAGTACCAAACCTTCACCAGGTCTCATACAATATTTCACTGCGACAATTGACTATAGTCAAATCCTGTGTACACAATATTGCTAACGAGACACACAAGGTTTGTAGAACAGGGAATCAGATGACTCTGTAAACACTTTGTTTATGGTTTTTGTGTTTGAAATAAAACATAAACTTAATAAAAATTTATTTTATTTTTACAGCATCTAAGAATTGTTAAAACTATTTATCATGCAGCCCAATGAACCTAGAGGCTCAAGTGAAAAACTCTGGTGTGCTTTCTGATTGGATGAACTACAGGAAACATTACCTCACAAGGATGCTTCAATCACAAGTACATTATTTTAAGTTATTTTGTACAGACAAAATCAACTGTAATGTAAATGCCAAGATCACCCCAATAGTTGTGTACCAGTTCGTAAATGGCTGTTCTCTGACAATTATAGACTGATTATACGAATGTGTTAAAATGTTTGATGAAGGTTAATGCTGAGTAGAGGTGGTGAAACATTTATGCACTTTGCTCGCAGAATAGTCTCTAGTTTTTTGGCAATAGCAGCATTAGTTGACCACAAATGGCCAATTTGTTTTTGGTCTGGGTAGTTCTAAAAGTTAGTAACCATATTGTGTGACCATGGTGTTGCCATATGTTGTGTTTTACTGCTTGATTGGACGATATTTAGTATGTACCTACATTATCATGGATTGTGCCTTAACAATTTTTCTACAGTTGGTTTGCAAGCTACTCCAATGAGAAAAAATTGGTTGGTTTTGAAGAAGCTGCTGCTTGGTAGTAAGAGTTTTGAGGACTTCGAGCCAGTGGAAACCTGCACTACATCTTCTTCTGCACATATTGTTGTAGTGAATATTGCAGCATCACAATTTTTAAGGTGATAAGATGGGATTGGCCAATGCTAGAAATGTCTTTAAGTCAATATATTTCTTTACATAAAAAGCAAGGTCCTGTGGTTGTTTGGGTAGAAAGTCAAATACAGTAAGCCTACGTAAAGTGAAGTACAGTAATTGCAGATAATAAATACAGACGCAAATGTTGCCAGTTTAACAAGACATTATATAAGGCACCTTGCTTCTCAATGTTAATAGTTATCATGGACGTGTGTCGCACCAGTAGTGTACCGGGAGAGGCATGGTGCCCTTCCTAATAGTCGATTGTGATCAGGTGACAGAAAATGGAGAGGGGGGAGGAGGAGGGATTTGCAGTCAACACTCTCAGTTCAATTCAAACTGTAGGATGATGTGGGATACATGCAATACTAATTCTTCGAAGTCCAATAGCCTTGAACAGTGAAACAGTCAAAAGGCACTGGTGAAGTTTCCTTAGTCAACATGGTGGGTTCAAGAACTAAAATAATAAAAACTATGGCCAACTCAACCTGCCAGCGAGCAGGGATGACTTTGTACTGGGTTTCATCATGTCTCACTTGAGTGTAGTAGCTCCCTTAAGAAGGTGGCCAGCCACACAAGCCACAGGAAGCCTACCAAACTCCTTCAAAACACTGATAAGTAATAAATACAGAGGGAATCTATTCTAACTGATGTACAGGGGTAAATTCTTCAAAACTGGGATAGCAATATTGTGAAGCAAAATATATTATTAAAAAAATGCAGTGAATTGTGCCATATACAGTACTGTATCAAAATACATACTACAGTTCAATAAAAGTGGAATGTAGTTGTTGGATATGTATTGGAAGCATTCACTCCAACTTCTTTGTCTTTTCTCTGTTCTTCATGCAGCTTGAAATTATGCGCTTGAAGTAAAACAGATACCCCAACGAAACAATTCGTAGTATTCCCATTAAACACACCTGAAAATGTAATACCACTGTCATTTAAACACCATACAACAAAATTATCAGCACATTACATTCACCTGCATCATGGAAGCAACAGGTCTGAATGCATGGACAGTCAAGAGACATACCGTATTTACTCGCGTAATCGCCGCATATTTGTGACCAAATTTTAGGCCCAAAAAATGGGGTGCGGCCATTATGAGGAGTTTTCAGAAAAATTACCTTCTAAATTTTGTATGGTGTAGAATATAACAAATGTACATTTTTTTCTATATTTACTCGTCCATAGCGTGACCATTTCTCCAAAAATAAAGAAAAAATTTTTGTAGGTGTATAGTACAGTAAACATGGAAAAATTAAGAGACTATAAAATCTTGTTAATCCATTCATGTGCGTCACTCAATTAAAGTCGTTCAAAATTATACCGCATAAGACGTTTACATTTTACGGTCCATTACATGTACGCTATTATTTCCCGTGAAGTAGTTTATAAACAAATCCTAAAACGTCACAACTCTCCAGACGCCTTTACGTTTATCAACAGAGCATCATCAACCAGTGAGCGTGACTCATCCTGTCAACAGCGCGTAAACCCGCGAGCGTGACTCATCGTGGCAACAGCGAATCAACAAGCGAGCGTGACTCATCATGGCAACAGCGCATCAACAAGCGAGCATGACTCATCGAGTCTGGTACCTAGATGCTCGGTTCTGCGCCACGTCTTATAGGCACGAAAAACGAAGGATCTAGTCATGTGTGCCGGCACGCCGCGCTTCCGATCAACGAACATTTGCAATGGTCGCGTTTTGGAGATCACAATTTTGCCCTTCTGTCTAAGATGTTTTCTCGCAGAAGTCCATAGCAAAACCTGATCCCTTGGTAAACTCCTTAACAGAGTTTTACTGTATTGTATCCCATGTTGAAAAATATGGGGTGCGGCCATTATTCGGAGTTTTTAAAATACTGCTCTAGGCCTTTCAAAGTAATGGTGCGGCCATTATGCGAGTAAATACGGTACTAAGAACTGGTCTACATTATACTTTATTTAGTATGGTGCTATTTTGCATGTAGGGCAGAGCAATACAAATATTCAAAATTCTCTGACTATGCACCACAACCAATTTTCAATGACAGGAAGACTACATTCTTACCTGTACGATAACTTCAAATACAGAAGAGGCAGGCGACATTCCAGCACACACCAACCTCAGCATGAGACCAGTGGAACCAACTGTGCTGATGAATTTACCACTCTGTGAAAAATTAACTTCCCCTTAGAATTAAGCTAACATAAATACCAGGTAATAAGTAAAATTTAAATATAAATTACAGAATATTTTATCAATGCAAATGCAATATTAGTATAGCAATTATACATTACATAACCTTTTCTTGTATGCAAAAAACCGAAAATGACCAGCTTAACAAAAGAGCCTACCTTCCTCAACATGGGTGCAAATTAACCCTAAAAAGTTCAAACTAGTCACATACAGTATTCGATCCAGATTATTTTGTAAGGGGGGTAAAGATGGCTTACGCCACCACCTTTCTATTTTTTTTTTTTTTTTTTTTTCGAATTTTACATTAAGTCAAGTAAAATATTAGACAGAAAAATAATTAATACTGCTGTAATACTATAGGTCATTCGGAATAAAGTGAGCACTAAAGATTCAACCTTTGGAAAAAAATCACTAGCCGTTACTGCATATACGCCACCACTAACTAGAGTTACTTTACTGCTTGTATGGTTGGTAGTGATTCATTGCATGTAGTTCTGCGTATTTTCCTATTTGAATACAACATTAGTGAAAGAACATATAATGAAATTGACCTCTCTGTATTTAATATACTTCAAAATATTTACTTATGATCATATTGACATTCATACTTACAGTATAATTAAACTCAATTGATGCGAGAATCATGTGACGCTATCGTCGACCTCGAGTCGCCGTGGTCGTTACTCATCTGGTCCGCGCTTCAGACAGTTCAAAATTCCACCAACAGGTGGCATCATTTAGATTCTTGCCACCAAGTTGCATCATTTGCGTGCATTTGTCTGTTGTGCGTATATACACATTCAAAAGTATTGGAAATTACTTTCAGCATCACTGCCGAAGTGATGTGAAACCATCAGTAATCTGTAAATTATGTTTTACGTTTGCCTGTCTAGAAACAACATACTTTTTATTTGTCATGTTAAGAAAATACGTTATTTATTGTTTCTGAAGTGCGTTGTCGTTGTTCGTTGCAGTAGAACTGAACGAAATTTTAATCCTTGAATTGCGTGTGTCATGTATGTTTTAGTGGCGGTTTTGCGTTACAAATTCGAATAAAATATGACCTTATTTACGGGTTCGTAATGGCAATAGTACATGTTGTTTAGATTAGTCGATGGACAGAAACCAGACATTAACTCGCAGGTATTTATAACTAAGATTACTTTTTTTATATCTTATATTCAGCCCCCGTGCATTTAATGAGTAGATATTGTAGCTAAAATTTATTGGAGCAATTTAATGTAGTTGTAAACATTGCTCGACCCTAAGAAAATAAAAGCACATGGCATTATTTGTGTTTACATTCGGCGGAAAGATATAAACTGGCAGGAAATAGAAATTAATCAGGCTTTGAGTGTTCACTTTATTCCGAATCATCTATAATTTATTTTAAATATTTTACAGATAGAATTTTTGCTATATGAAAATTCTGTTCTTCAAAAGTATGACACAAAATTGAACTAGTCATTTCAATAAGCATTGACATACACATAAACATTACAAGTACATACTACAAAATGACACTCTAGCTTTACGTTACAAATGAATGTTAATGAATTTTTCTCAGCCAAAAATTAATCACATTTTCATTATTAAATGAATTAGCTTATATTTCAAGTTGATTTCTGTAATGACCGCGGGGCAGCACTACTGGCGGGCAACGTGGGTAGTTTGCGCGCGAAGGTAGAGGACACTTGTTAACAAGATGTAGCCCAAGACGGTTGTTTGTTGTTGGCCGAAGTGGCCTGGTTCAAAATGGCGGCAGAGAATGTCGCGCGGAAATGCCGTGAGCGGGTGGTTTTGCAATTTCAGTATTGACTCTCATATTTATTTTTGTTGTTTAAGTGATTTGTGAAGTTGGGGTTTTATGTTTCTTTTTAAGAGAAACTGATAGATTCGGTAATCACCAGCATATAGTTTGTAAAATTTTATTTTTTTTCTTCTTTCGTTTGCTCAAGAGTGTGTCTCCCTGCAGTCGGAGTTTCAGCAATGTATAAATTTGGAACGTAATTTCATGTAATAAATCCTAAAATCTTTGTGAAAGTTCTGCGAATTTATTCCTTGTCTCGTGCTACCTTGGGAGAACCCACGCCCTTTGTGTTGATGTCGCTGAGTTAGTCGTGGACATGGAGCAGAGCGGACCCGTCACATTTTGTACGCCCATCGTGGGGCAGGAGCAGAGCGACGAGTCACATTTTGTCAGCCCAAGGTGCGGCCGCGTCACAACACAGATAAACTCTTGTAATGATGGGAAATTTACAGGCAGTTTATTTTTGAAGCACGACTGTAGTTTAAAAATTCAAAGAGAAATGTATTATAGTTGATTAGTACTAACATTCTGAAAAAGAAAAAAATACCACAGATAGGTACATTAAGGCAAAAATAACTACGTATAATTGGACAACTCTTATTCTTATGAATAGGGAAAAGTGCATTGTTTAAAGTAGTTCTCGCAACGTCAATGACGTAGAACCTAACCACAACGTTAAGCAAAGACTTACTGCATGTACATTCCAAATTACGAGGAGCAATAGGCATAGATGCCAAACATACAATGTTCTCACCAGTGCATCAGAGACCATCTGTTTTGCTACCACATCAGGAGCCACCAAACCTCCCGATTCAGAAATTAATTTTGTTTCCAGGGGTTTGCTTTTCTCCTCAATTGCAAAACCAGGAGTGTCTGTGTCAGGAGGAAGAGACAATGTTACCGATACATTGTATGGCTTCGCCTGCAATCAATTGTAACAGCACATCTACTTACTCTATACAATCTTTCCATCAAAAACTCACTAATAAACAACAAAAAGCATACAGACTATAGAAGAACAAAACAATTAAGTTCAAATGTTCAGTACATACATGCATACATGTACGTCCACGCACACACTTACACCAATGCATTCACATGTCTCTGCACATGTACCCAGAATTCAGAAATTATTATAAGTACAGAAGAATCCCATAATAGCAAGAACCAGTTATAACGAGGTCTTTTCAAGGGAAGAAAAAAGTGATTTTTATCACAACAAACAACTTCAGCGACATCACGTGAAGCAGGCTTGTGGCGAGTTTTGTGACAGTGTGAAGTGCAATTTTGTTATCTGCAGTAACTACACCACCAACAAGTGTAACCTTTCAGCCGCTGGAACGCATCAGACATGTTCTTCCAACTTGAAAACTCAACCCACTATCCATCCCAAGCAAATGTGTTTCTCTCAAATATATATTCCTGTAGTCATTAGTGGTCATTGAACTTCCAACTCCCAACTTGTATTTCTGCTTTGGCTTATTGATAATGATTTTGGATTATCGTTTTTACTTACGACGACTTATTATGAGTTTTTACTATGACTCTGGATTACTACTTCAGATTATGGACAATTATTAACGACCTAAGCAGCATTTAAAATTCTAAAGTGATAATTTTTTAGATGAGCAGCATAAGGAATACCGGATCTTGCTACCAAGTACGGAATCATTTGCCCACTCGGCAGATGCTTCTGCCGCCTGTGTGACCACTCGACACACAACGTGAAATGTTTAGACAGGGAGAGAATGGGCAAGCTATATCTTCTGCTTTGTGAAGGTGAGATGCAGTGTCCAAGATAATATGTGCATCACTGATGACAGTAATTACCTGCAATCAATGTGGCCATGTTCTAGGCTTGGGAACAGCAAAAAAATCTTCTTCTGAATCCAGGTCCCGGTGTTTTTATCACAGTAAAAGACAATGCACACTTTTTTTTAAATGTGTAAACAGAGCTAAAAAGACAGTCAGACAATGAATATGTGCGTGCATCAACATTTCTCAGAACAAATTAAACAATAACCTCAAAGAGTGAAAACATAACTTACGACTTTTATAACAACTATTCAGTCCAGTCGAACTTTTCTTCCTGACAAGCTCGGCTGATGGAAAGAGCAGATAGCATTTTTTTGTCTTGCCCTTACCCTGCTAGTTTGGCTGAGTGAAAATAACCTGCTAGTAAAATGATAATGCAGCAACAGAGTGCAGTATACACGACAGTAGTACGCTGAGCATTGGTGGGAGCGTAAACTTTATTACTGCCAGGCTCAGAAGAAATGCTGATGTGTTCAACAGCACACGCACAAACTTTTAGTTCCAGACAAAGAACGAACTGTGCTCTTATCCTGGAGCAAGGTGTTGGCTACTGGCAGAGGGAGGGGTGAAATTGCTGCTAGACAATAGGAGAGAGGAGAGGGTAGTCAGAATGCAGACGGGGTGATGTCGTGCATGAAATGCCTGCCTGTCTGCAACGCTCACACACTCACGCACTTTTGCCTTGGTTCGCGTGCAGACTTGAGGCTACAACTAAGCCTTGTTTAACATATTTTTACAAATCCCTCGCATCATAACTACGAGTGTTCCTGTTTAGAGAATGCAGCGTTTGTACATACGCTTCCCTGTGAATAATGTCTCATTAAAGTTGACACAATGTATTTTGAAAGCACTGCACTGTTGCGAAAGTGAACTCGTTAATAAATGAATGCCTATCCTGTTGTGCGCCAGGGCCACACCCAACTCACATATGGAAATATACATTAAATGACTGACTGTTATTCTTTGGTTTGACAAGATTCCGCGATGCAGCGGCCGCCTATCTGTTGTGCTGCAAGAAGTTGCAGCAGGTGAGTGACTGTGAGACTATGCTGCAACGGCCAACTTGCACTGTCAAGTTTTCAGCTCGTTTTGACGGAATCAACATACTTTTTGGGTATCATCGAAAACAGTACATGCAACCTGCTAAAATTAACTACCTATCATTTTATTAATATCTACAACAAGTATTTTCTTGTTAAATAGGTATCAACTCAATGCAATTTTGGCTGATTTTTTTTTGTTTTGGGCATCAAAATTGGCCAAATTCGGTAACACCAAGAACACGGCTACAGCAAGAACCAGACTCGTAACCGTAACACCTCGTTATAATGGGACTCCACTGTACCATAGCAGCTAGCTCTTATATTGTAGTACAGCAACTATCCTGCCTGGACATTACATTTGATCAATCAAACAAAGACTGATGGTTTATGGTCTACCTACCTCCATGTGCAGTGCCTCTGCCAGTCCACGCACTGCAAACTTGGTTCCACTGTACACTGTCAGACCGTAGATACCCAACATTGCTGCCTCTGATGCGACAAGCACTACGCACCCCTTCTTACGCTGCTTCATCAGTGATATGACTGCCCTTGTTGGGTATACTGTGCCCAAAAAATTAAGGTTCACAAGACTCTGAAAAAAAAAAAGATATATGTATATATACATACCAACCTGCCGGCTGCTGCGATGCCCACGTGAAATTATCTTATGTAAACAGTAACTCTGGATAATATATTAAGTGATGAAGGCATTTAACAGCTAGCGTACTCAATAACAGTGAACTATAATTGTCTTAACTCAGTGTAAAGAGCACGCGCAATATGCTCGTATGATGTCATAGTAATTGTCATCGCAAAGTCTTGCATGGTGTAAGGTACTTGGCCTGCCCACCCTATCCCTTTCTTTTTTTCTAAATTTGTTTGTTGTGCAGAATTGTGGTTTCATGTTGGCATAAACGTAACGTAACCGTAAACTTAACTTCCGTAACTTCTTAAATACGTTTATACACGTTTTTCGGCGTCAGCATATGTCTAATGTGATCCCGAGATGCTTCGTGGGGCACTAG
>PNEQ01002012.1:0-23254 GCA_003012365.1 Medauroidea extradentata | reverse complement strand
TTCAGGCAAACTGATATCATTTGTAGACTCTACAGATTTTCTAGAGACCTACAGACATCATGAGAATAAACGTTCTTCTTTTTAATTTTTCTATGAGTGAGTGATGTTTTTGATTAGGGCAGTAGGACGCTATGCCAAAGCCCACCAAAATCGTCATCGTATTATTTTGTTACGTCTTACAAAATAATACTTAAGTAGACTTTTGGTCACATTTACAATGTCTACAATTTAATTACTTTTTCAAATATTGCTTTTATATTATTCGTTATTGCTTTTCTGTGTATTGTTGCGTTTGTAAGTGTAATTCTGAACACGCCCTATACAGACTGGCAGTTATTAACTAAGGGCAGACGAGTATTAATAATTGTTTTTGTAATTTTGGATGATATTCTGTAATGAGTTTTTACTTTAGTTTGGCTTGTAAGAACTTAACCACCAAGTCTGGCGGGAACACGGGCTACCGTGTCCTCCCTCCAGACGCCATGTCAGTTAGTCTTCGCCTGATCACCGGAGCGTTAAGTCGCGCGTGGAGGATGTTCCCGTCTCCCTGAGGCCCAATCTATTAGGATCAAGTCATTTTAGTTTTCAATAGCTTATCAGTAATGTACCGGAACCTTTTCTTTTTCTGCATGGCCTCAGGGATTGACACACGGTCGGGGAGAGCTCTTTCAGCACCCGTTTAAGGATTTCACGTATTTTCCATTGTTGGTTTCGCGCCACTTTCACCGCTTACGAGTGCTACGGGCGAGAACAGTAGTGTGGTACATGGTGGTCAGCTCTAGGACAAGTGACCACAATAAACCGTACCTTAAGAGTCATCTGTATCTCCAACATACATTTCAGTAGTGGTAGTGGATGTCTCTCAACAGCACACGCCGAGGACGCTGCAGCAGCTTCGAGGGACGACGCTACTCTCTACACACGCCGTCGAAGTCAGGACAGGAAGGCCCATGGTCGCCGACCCACTCCCCCACACCAACAGGTAAAAGCCGGGCAACTTTATACTGTGACATCCCACCTGACACGACCCAGAGGCGTCATATGTATTGTGATTAGATTAAAGGATAACAAAGAACAAATTATAACTGAATAGAAAGGTGCTAAAGGCAAGTATTTGCAAAGTGAAACGATACAAGAACAGTGGAACTTTTCATGAAGAAAAGTCTCATTTTGGAGCAACTTATGTTTCATTTGTCATCTGTCCTCTGCTTTGTATCGTCACTAATAGAACGCATTATTATGTTTTCAGTCCAGGTTGACTTCAACTTCGTTCGTATTTACAGTTCCATCTGGATTGTAATATTGACACATTTCGACAATCGATGTTCGCTATAAATTCACTCCAAGTTGACTCTACTGCAGGTTCAATCTGGATTGAAGTTTTTCCTTAAAAATAGTCCATTACTACTTTTAAACTAAAATTAAGTAAATAAAAGTAGATTTGACATGAGTAAATACTGTATTAAACTTTATGTACGCATGGAAATTTGTGTTGAAAGGTTATGTAAATTATTTCAAGAACATTTGGAGCACCGACAACTACAGAGGAAGCATGATACCGTTGCTGAAACCCAGAAAGTGAACAACCATTTCTCGCTGGGAGGAGGTGAGAATTAAAGCAGGGGCAGTGGCTACAGTACTGAACAAAACCAGTCTGAAATCTTTCTCTAAGTACACCACTGAGCTACGTACCTTAATGTCAGTCACAGCCATATCTTCTAATCTGCCACATACAGCTGTCCCTGCACAGTTCACTAGCATGTATATAGGTCCCAGGTCATCCTCCGCACTTAGTAGTGCTCTTTCAATTGCTTCGTAGTTACCACTCACATCCACTGCACAACATACAAACTAATTATTACAACCAATTACTTCCATAAACTTAACACACAGCAACTTGTACCTTAAATAAATTACCAAATCTTTAATATTACTGGTGCCAACTTTCTAGCAATGTAACATAAATAACGTGCTATACTGATTGTGAGAACGTAACTACTTAAAGGGAGGTAAGTGAATTATTAATTATTAGGGTGTGTTGTAAATGTGAAATAATCACTCTTGCTGTTATGAGCTTGGCTGACTAATTCTTATTACAGATGTTTCATAGGCTGGAAAACATGACAGATGCTACCAAATCTACTTACAAAGTGATAAGGCAAAATTTAACTCCAAATTCAGAAAATTAAGAAGTTGGAAGATATCTGCAAGAAAAGGAAAAGAAAATATTCAGTTGTTATTCCCCAACAAACTACAGTTTAAGTCCAAGTCCTCACAATAATGTGTCTCGTTATTTTGACAAACATTTACATATAGAGGAATCTGGGTGTCATTTATCTTGAAAGTAGAAATAAAATGTACAATCAACGTAGAAATTTGCTTCAGCTCAATCTCAGGATAGTTTGGTAGTCAAAAAAGTTTTAAAATATTGTACCTCTAGGTGATATCATCAACAAATCTAATTTAATTTGTGACTCCTAACACTTTAAGTCAACAACACGGCTGAGAGTATTAACAGCTAATACAACTAATAAGTGCATAACAATTTATCTTTACTTAAACATCACACAAAATAACTACTCTGGTGAAAGAGGATTGCTACTGAACAGATTACTGATGATTGGATTATCTAAGGAAGCAGTCTATTTGTCTACGAGAGCAGATTTCGACAGTTATCACTGATGACTTCCAGCTCACTTAAGAAATCTGTTAGTTATGTTCAGTATTGGATCTAGATCATTTTGAAAGGGGGGAAAGATGGCTTATGCTGCCCCCTTCCTAATTTTGTTTCTTCCAAATTGTACAGTAAAACAAAGTATTGTGTAAAAAAAATAATGACTACTGCTGTAATATTAATTTAGTATTAGCGATTTAAAAATTAAATTTACACTATGTGAAAATCTGTTCTTCCAAATTGTGTCATGAAATTAAACTCGTCATTTTGATTTAATTTGCAAATGTAGACATGCACATACATAAAGATAAGTACGTACAACACGATACTCTAGCTTTACGTTACAAAACATTAATGGTTTTTTGTCAGCCAAAAAAGTATTACATTTTCATCATTAAATGACTTTGCTACTTCTCGGGGGACATTATTTTTCTGTCCTAACTTTCTCAAACTAAGCGTGACCTGCCCACCGCCCCTTTGAGATGCTGCCCGGAGCACATGCCCTCTCTTGTACTGATTCTGCATGACAAATTATGAAAGAGTCCTTTATTATTATGTCGAGCAGTTTACCAAAAATATATCCTATAATTTGCAAAGAGAAAATTTAGATAGACCTAATACAATTTGAATAAACGTTATGGCTGGAAAACTGAAAATACACGAAAATACCCTTTAACGAACATTTACACTTACCTACCTAGCTAAATAAGGCAAACTATAAACTTAATTTTCTGTGTCTCATAGACAAATTACTGATAATCCCTCGAAAAAAGATTTACATATTTAGCACAAAAAATTATCTATTAGACTATATCTATCTGAGGTATGAATAACAAACCTAGGTAAAAAATTGCAACTTTGTAAAAATGCAGTTACAAACAGATAATTTTTTAAACTCAGACATATTATTTATTATGACCATACATTAATCAACGAAAGGAAATACCAACTTTCCTTATTTGTAGAAAACATATTTTATTATTTTATGAATAATCGTAGGTGTATGCAGCACCATTCAGGCTGAGCCACAACTGCATAACTGATGTTTCTGTTCAACAGCTCACTTACGTGAAATGTACTGTACTTTTTGTCTCTCTGGATGTAAGCAGTTCTTTATAACTTCAACTTTAGCTGCCTCAAGCTTCTCAACATCACGAGCCACAAGAGTAACATGGCCGCCTCTTCGAGCTGCTTCGATGGCAACACACTTGCCAATGCCACTTGAACCACCAGTGACCTGAGGCAGACAATAATAAGAACTCAACATATAATAAAAAAATTTCATTTTGTAGATTTTGCCAATGTACCTTCCCAAATACTATTTACCATATTTGACTGTAAAAACTAAAATCCTCAGGAAAGAAGGGTGGAATGAATTTTTTATTCTTCCACACAATCATAAAAAAGGAATAAGAAAATTGGAATCTTACATATCTCTGTAAAAAAGAAATTAATCTGTTATTAAGGTGGCCGCCTGGGTGGACGTAATTTTACATGTGCAAGTCAAGGAAGTGTGGACAGCTAAGGATGAAACTACACGTACATCATTCAAGCTTCACCCAAGCCTGTGATGCAAGTGAGAGAGAACTGGCAAGCAGTCTTCTCGTCGACAACTTGTCTCTATACTAAGACATTTAGTTGTGCCTCAATCAATTTATGATGTAATATTTTAAGATGAAGGTAAAATGTACCAACCTATACCTTTTTAAATATCTTGAACTAAAGGTGTCTTGCCTAAAAAGGATTACAAAAACATCAATTTTCACCATTTTCTATCACCATAATATCAGCTTTAAATAATAGTGGATGTCCTGAATGAGTAAACATGCATGTAAAAATGTTCTTTGGACACTATTCCTAAGCAGACATCACTCACGCAGGTACGGACCCAAAAAATTAACCAATATCATTCCAAAATGGACCATCACCAAGTTCACTTTTAAGATCTTAACATTGTACATTTTTTGAAGGGTTTAAGGGGAGGTGAGGGTCAGTGCCCCTACCACCCTCCTCCTTAGACCCATCCCTGCACTCACTTTTAGAAGTTTTATAATAAACCTGTATCTGTCAAAGTGCTGCACAACACTCAATGACTTGAGCAGGTGGCCACATTAAGGTAACTTGAATCTTTATTAAAACCTAAGAACCTGTTTAAACAGAGTTAACATGCTAGTTACTAAGTTCTTACAAGCAAAAATACAAAGGCATTCAACTATTAAGTTTTTAATTGAGGAGTTGGCTGTAATAAAGGCTTTAGTAAGAAAATGGCAGTTATATGTTTAGGAGAAATTTGTTCTCGTTTCATTTTACGTCTAACTCATATGAATTTCCCTTACTACCAATAATTAGTAGCTACTTACAGTACACTAGTTTATAATACACAGAGTCAAAGATAAAACAACAGTTATTTATAGCATAGTGATACCCGTCTAGGGGGCCGATTCTAAGTATCTTCGGTTGTCTATCGTTACCTTTCGATCTCGATTCCGAGAGAGCACTACAGCCGATCTGGAAAGAAACAACTCGAAATAGGCTATTCACCTCCTTACTTCGGCAAAGTTCTGGTTATAAACTTCCTCCTCTAGCATTTTTCTCAACCATCTTAACTTACAGTTAACAACCAACTGGACAAAAATAAATACTTGAAATATTTACGAAAAAAGTAAACGAAAAATTACTTTTGGTCTAAATATTAGTATTACTCTTGTAAGTTAAATAATTTAATATATTAGTCTCTAAGAATGTAACTCGCTGATGTTGGGATTCAAAGAATATTTTTTGAAACTATTTGCACGGGATATTTTGTGCGCAGTGTGTTGGCACTATATTTCGTTTCAACACAACTCTCCACATTAATAGCTGCTAGAAACTCACTGAACAATATTAAATAACAACATTTCGTAGAAAATTCAGTAAGCCAATTATGTATATGTATGTCTTAATAAATAGTCAGTGCTCAAATATACAATGCAAGAACAAAACGTTTGTATAACCACTGGCGAAATATTTTATTGTTACACTAACATGACAATAATGTAAAATAATTTTTAAAAATTATAGAAATACCTTTTGAAAATTAATTTACTTATGACTCGTCAACACTAGAATATAGCGTACATATTATAATACGTATTAAAAAATATCGTGTTTTTGTGACAAATCGAACTTCAAAAGTATGTATTCTGGAAGTATCATCCAAACACCTCTAACCATTTGGCCACTTATCACTTGGAAATATGTGAACTCATAATGATCTACTACCTAACATGGTACTTGAATTGCGTAAAATACTTAAAGAGTTTTCAAAGTTTTAGCACTTCGAATATTATTTAAGATACAGGAAATTTTTTTGCATACATCGGTAAAATATTGCGATACTTAAGTTAAAATATGCATGTTGTAATTTGCTCTTTTACAGGCATTACAGTAACATAAAAATACAACTTAAAAACCATTTGGTTATTGCTTTGGAATATTAAAATGTATTCTACCATAATAAGCTAAATAAAAAAATTACAAACTTTGAGAAGATATGAACCAAGACATAACCACCTCTGGGTTACGAAGCCAAAATGCTAACCACACACCTAACTGTGCACATGTTATTTGCAGACTAAAATAGTTATATTTAACAAATGTAACAGAGTATTTATGTTAACATTTTTTAATTTGTGTACGCATTATTTAAGTGGTTAGTTACGTTTAATAAGTGGGGATGTGAAACATATTGTGCATATAATATTTACACGCATCAAGCCACCCTCCTCATCTGCAATATGGTCTCTAATAAGTGAGATACTGAGTTAATAACTCTTTGCCGCACTTCAAACTATGGCTCTAACGAAACACTAATGTTATTAAGTCAAGCACGATGTTTAGAGAACAGAGATTCATAAATAATGTGCCGATCTATAATAAACGTAACCTTCGCATTTTCGTCCGCCATGTCTGTTAACTAGACTTCCAGATTATGAAACAGCCCTCGACAGCAACATAGCACTCGAGAACTCCCGATCGGGATGAAACGAGAATCGAGAGTAACCGAGACACTACATGTAACTTAGTATATCTAAAACCTGATGACGCCGTGTCCGGTGAGAGTGAGGTAGGAATGGAGCTGCGTCGGAATGCTCTGGGCGCTACCCGGTTAAGCGTGTAGCTGGGAACACAAGGCTTGATGGGTCGTGGTCCGTTCGTGCCGGCGTGCCCCTATCTCACCTGGCGAGTCAAAACAGATGCGGATCGGAAAACACAGGGAGGATCTGGAGAAAACTACACCTTACATGGACACTTATGGGGCGGTCCACACCCCTATACCCTAGGGCCTTAAGCGAGCCAGTTCCAAATGATGAAAAAAAGCAAAACACTGGGCCGGATAGTTCCACACGCGCGTTACGTTTCTCGCTGGACGAAGCAGAGTCCCGAAGCACACCACGTCTGTCTCGTTCTGTCCGTCGCGGCCACTGCTTCCAGACTGCCTTCTTCATGCCCTGGTAGAGGGAGGGGGCGGCGAAGCCAGGTGTCCTGCACTGGCAGATGGCCGGGATGGCAGGTGTCACACGTCGGTGTCAAGTTCACACATGCCCTGCCTCCGTCACTGATCTGCTACACACACACAAGTATCGCACATCTGCCATTACCAACCAGCGCACACCTGCCACTGACACACTCTGGAAACACCTGCCGCGACCAGGTGCAACTCCACCTGGCCTGTGGCCTGGTACGACGACACTGAAAATGTCCAAGAATAGTTTTTTCACGATCGGGAACTGAATATCAACAAACTTAGAATCGGCCCCCAGGTCAAGACAAAATGGAACAAGAAAAACTGTTTGATGGAAGGAAGGCCTTAGCTCACTGAAGACTTTATTCCAGCCAACTCCTCAATTGCTGCTGCTTTTTGTGAACATAAGCACAGTTAACCAGCTCGTAACTATGAGTTTTTAAAAAAAATATACAATCATTTATTTCTGAGACTAACTTAATATTAAATAAATAGTTATGACCATAATACACCACCTATGAATTCAATTTTAACGTGCATATTAAAAATGCAGCAAGATTTTACAGCCTACTGCAATTTCGGTTTGCAATTTTTGTAACATTTTGTTTTGTTTCTTTTTCCTTCTTCCAAAAAAGATCTAGTATTCTGGTAGACAAATTTTATGGAAATTTTGAATTTTTACACGAAAGCAAACGTAATTGAATAACTAACAACAAACATGTTTAACAATTAACCACCTGCAACATGACATCTTTCGAGACAACACTCAATGAGAACCCGGTAAAATATTTGTCTCACAAATTGCACAGCAGAAAATTATTGTGCAGAACAAATAATGTTACATATCAACATTAAACTAACCAGGGTGAATAAATCATAATAGCCTACATCACATTATTCACAATATTAAACTTGCAGGTAATTATAACACCTAATAAATGGTTAAAGACTACTTTCAATTATTCACAACAATAAGGTCAATTGCAAGAGAATGCTATTAAGGTGATCGCTTACTCAAGCTGTTGAGTGATGTGCCTATAGGCTGTTCACTATAAACTGAGCACTCAGCACAACTTGCAATTAATTAAAAATATGTTTTAACGAGTGTGTTGAAATGTTTACACTGGTTTGTAGTTATATGGAAGTTTTCATGTTGAGAATAGTAAAGATAACCGCAAAACAGCTAAAATAAAACTTTATGCAGTGCTCACTTTATCGTGAATGGCCTATAGCTGTGGCTGATACAAGTTTATTACAAAACTACTACATGGACGTAAGTGATGTAAGCTTCCGGAATAGCATTCAAAATATGTTATACACGTCACGTGTACACCATTTTTTGGATCTACACTAGCATTTAAAGCTCATTTTACTATGGCTGAAAATGGCACAAACGAGTGATTTTGTAAGCCTGTTCAGGTAGAAAATTGGTTTAGATTTCTTAAAAAGGTACAGGCAGATACACAAATATTACCTAACAAAAAATAAGGGCCACCATTGGACGTCTAATAGAGGCAGTTAACGGCAAAAGACTGCAAGCCAGTTCATCAACTTGCACAGAGGCGCTAACGTGAGGCGTGATGCTATACTGTGTCACCCTTAATTCTCCACATTTCTTGGGGTCAAATTGCAAAATACATCCATCCAGGCAGCCACTTTAATGCAACAGTTTATTAATTCATTAATTAAAAAGAAAAATCTAAAGAATAACCTAATTAGGTATTTTTTAAAATTATTTATTAAACCATTGAACAATTTACATTGTAATAGGTTTCGTCAGATATTACACAAACGTACATTACTTATCAGTTAAATAGTACACAAAATTAGTCAGGAGACAAAGACATAAACTCACATATATTATAACATGGATGTTTGCTTAACAATTCCTTAATTTTTTTCTTAAATACTTTTACAGGTAACGCCTTTACTGATACTGGTAATTTGTTGAATGCTTTCATTGATATATGTTGAAAAATGTTTTTGGACTTTTCCAATCTACAATATGGAATATGAGTAATCTATTACCTCTTGTTTCATAACAATGAGCATTGCTATGCATATCAACATTTTCCTTTACATTGTCGTCCTACCATTCCACAGGCCAGGTAAAGTTGCACCTGGTCGCGGCAGGTGTTCGCCGAGTGTGTCTGTGGCAGGTGTGCGCTGGTTGTTAACGGTAGATGTGCGGTGCTTGAGTGTGTGTGGTAGATCAGTGATGGCGGCAGGGCGTGTGGGAACTTGACACAGACGTGCGACACCTGCCATCCCGGCCGTCGTGCGGCCATCTGCCAGTGCAGGACACGTGGTTTTGCCGCCCCCTCGCTCAACTGGCGCATGAAGAAGGCAGTCTGGAAGCAGCGGCCGCGATGGACGGAACGAGAGACGTGCCGCGCTTCAGGACTCTGATTCGTCCAGCAAGAAACGTAACACGTGTGTGCATCTATCTGGCCCAGTGTTTTACTTTGTTTCGCCATTTGGAACTGGCTCGCTTAAGGTCCTAGGGCATGGGGGTGTGGACCGCCCCATAAGTGTCCATGAAAGGTGTAGTTTTCTCCAGGTCCTCCCTACTTTTCCCGATACGCAGCTGTTTCGACTCGTCAGGTGAGAGAGGGGCACGCTGGCACGAACAGACCATGACCCATCGAGCCTCGTGTTCCCGGCTACACGCTTAACAGGGTGGTGCCCAGAGCATTCCAACGCAGCTCCGTTCCTACCTCACTCTCACCGGACACGGCGTCAATATACATAAAACATTGCAATAGATACAAATTCATAACCGTCAATATATTTTCTTTTATAAACGATGGTTTGCAATGCTCCAAATAAGATGAATTTGTCAATATTCTTACAGCCTTTTTTTGACGTAATAGCACACTATTTATATGACTTGAATTCCCCCAGAGTAATAAACCATACACCATTATACTTTGAAAAAAGGCATAATAACAACTTTTCACATATTGATATGGTACAAGTTTCTTATACTTCTTAATAAATAGAGCACATATGATAGTTTGCTATTTACAAAATTTATATGATTCACCCATGTCAATTTATGGTCAATCATGATACCCAAAAATTTAACAGGCAAAACTACTTGTCTGTATTATTATCTTGCTTTAAAGAAAAAGTTAACATATTTGTCTTGTTATCGTTAAGCTTAAAACTATATTGCTAATATGCCGATTGAAATTTAAAAAACTGTTTACAATGATTTAATACACAGTCATCTTCAATATCAAAGTTGTATCTGGGGGACATCAAGCAAAAACAATGTATATCCATTACAGGTTATACAGAACAGAGTATTAAGAACAATCTTTAATCAGACATATGCCACAAGTACCAAGGATTTATACTTGTCCAATAGAATATTGTCGATAAGGTTTATTTATGAATTTAACTTACTAGTGTATGTATTTAACTCTGACAAAAAATCTGATCATGATAAGCATAGTCACAATACCAGACATGCTAAAGACAAATATTTACGCATGCAATCAATACAGAATTTGGTAAAAAACATCCACTTTTCATGGTTATCAGCTCTACAATCAGCTACATGTCAAACTTAAAACAACGAACTTTGTGATATTATTCAAAATGCAACTAAATCAATTTATGTTATGTAAAATTACCAGTTGGGACAAAATCCTACCTTATAAAAACCTACACCAATACATTAATGATTACTGATAATATTATTGAATGATGATTAATGATATTATTTGCTTTTCTTATTCCTCAGTATCTATTGAGGTATTACTACTATCTATTGAGGTATTACTACTATCTATTGAGGTATTACTACTGTGCATGTTTACTACTGTTTATTTTTTACACAATTATACATAAGTTGTACTATTGATAATTGTCAGAATAAATGACAAAGGGATTTAAGGGACTTTATGTAAATGTGTAACTTAAAATAAATCAATTAATATTGATCTCATTTGTGTAATATTCATAAGATAATTCATGCCCATATGATATTCTGCTTCTCTATAGATCAATTATACTGCTGTGACAGAGTATAGGAATTTAGTTGTAGTACCTAAAAACAAATCTAGAGTTAAATTTTTGTTGGTTGGTATCACAATGTTGTGTGACTAAATTTGTATATATTGTAAAATTATTGTATATGCTAATATGCTATTTGGTTGTTAAGTTTTAGATATGACAATCCACCATCTGGGTCTAGATTAACTGTACGGATTGCGAATAGTTCATCAAAACTCATTCTCCTAGCTTTTACAATTCAGTTTTATATGTATAACTGTGATTTAGCTTTTACTCTTAGATCCTTGCGCTTATCATCCAACATTATACCATATACTTTATCTTAGCATATACACTTAAGTTTAGATGAGTAAAAAACTATATAGGCCATTTGAAAATGATTATCAATTTAGTATAGTTAATGGCTTACGTGCAATATGAAACAGACATTTCCTATTTTCGAGTTTATGTCATGTAATTGTATTCAATTCTCACTTTAGATGTGCAATATCAAGTCATTAGGTTGTTGCTTCAGATTTATTGTATGGATTGCTAAATTGTTCATCAAAACTCACCGTCATAAGCCTAGTACACAAGGGCATCTTTCTTGTTTACCTCGACTTGTAGCGAACTTGTATCGTGTGAACGGCCACACAGTACACTAGTGACTAGTATACACTGACTTGTATACTCGCTAGTGCGGGATAGGGACGGTAAAATTTTTCATTATCTTTCTTGTAATAGTCTAATAAAAACAAACAATTTTTATGCACGTGTGAATGTTTCTGAACCCAACTGCTTTCAAATACGAAGCATTTTGAAATAAATAGTGCCTTAGCTGAACAAAAGATGCTGTTAAAGGAATATTTGCTGATCGTGCCCCATGTCACTTTACATCTGGATATAATTAACTATAGATAATAATTCAAATTTTTACATTTTAAAGCTTATTTTTGGTGCACATACAATAAGTATTGCATTTATTACCTCCAATACTCAAAATGCAGCCTTAAAATCTGTATTCAAAATTTTAATGGTGTACACCAGATTGTACAAAAGAAAGTTGACAGTGTGAACTAAAGCCCATTAAACACGGGCATCTTTCTTGTACATGAAAGTGGGCATCAAATATGTGTACAAGATAGAGAACACTAGTGTTCTAGCTAGTATCCTATTAAATTGTTTGGTTCACACAGCCAACTTTCTTGTACAATCTGGTGTACAGCATTAAAATTTGAATACAGATTTTAAGGCTGCATTTTGAGTATTAGATATAACTTAATAAGTACAGTATTTATCGTACCTGCACCAAAAAGTAAGATTTAAAATGTAAAAATGAAATTATTGTCTCTAGTTAATTATATCCTGATATAAAATGACATGGCGCACGATCAGCAAATATTCCTTTAATAGCATCATTTGTTCAGCTACAACACTATTTATTTCAAAATGCTTCTTAGGTATTTGTAAGCTATTTTGTTCTGAAACATTTGCGCGTGCATAAAAATTGCTTGTTTATATTCGACTAGTACAAGAAAGACAATGAAAAATAATACCATCCCTATCCCACACTAGATAGTATACAAGTCCTTGTACGCTAGTTAATATGTATGCTCGGTGGCCGTTCACACAATACAAGTTTGCTACAAGTCGAGGTGAACAAGAAAGTGTTCACCTTCTTGTACAAGAAAGATGCCCATGTGTACTGGGCTTTAGCCTATGTGTTGTTCATAGCATATACACCTAGGGAGACATAAAAATAAATTTTTTAGGTCATGCACACTTGATTAATTCAATTACTTACGAGACAGTTCCAATTTTATGCATTTATCCCGTGAAAGTGTATTCAATCGAACCTTAAAAGTACAATGATGTTACAATAATATAATAGATAGCAAAGTACATAACGTCTGTCCACTGCCTGCCGTATGTGAAATAATTGTGTATCGTAAATAGAACCCCATTATGAGCCTTGCTCAAGGAGATTCAATTGTATTCATATATGTAACTGGTTTTGTAATATGTAATATTGTAAATAAATAAAATAAATAAATACTCATTTGTGGTACTTCGAACATTGACACATACTGATTTTGTAGCATTTCTGCTTTATCTGTCATTTGAAGCTGTACGGCCATTCACATCTTTCAGTGGTGGAATATCCTCTCTTCCACCCCTCACCAGCTTAAGATAGCTAAACAATTTTCTCCAATTCTTGCTTTTCCCTCCCTCCATCATGTTACCTAAATAATAATTTTTACAAGTGTCTAAAGGGAGGAAGGCACAACGAGTCATAGTGAGTCAGCGCATGCGCCACCCGGCAAGGTTCCCCTCCTCCAGGAGCTGTCCTCCCTCTGCCACTTTCTCAGCTCAATCACCACTTCCCCTGCTCTATCACAGTATAGCTTTCCTTACAAACATATTTGCGGGAATAAACACTTGGCCTTGCTATACAACATTAAACAAAGAGTTCGGTGAAATCTATTGATTTCAGTGTTTCTGTTACTGTACAATCGCTATAAGTGTTTTGTACATGATTTAGTTTGTAACAGATGGTGATAATTTTTTTTTCATTAATTATGTATGTGTGTACTGAGAGTGCAGCCAAAGTTATGAGCTGAAAAATAGTCTGCTAAGACATATTAAAAAATTTTGTCCATCCAAATAAGGAATGGGAAAGAAGCAGTCGTGGCAAGGGTACACGTCAGTGCAATTTGTGTGATAATTTTTTTTTAGTACACATATTTTTATTTCTTATTTTAGACACAAACTTTGCCAAAAATTAGCTTTTAAGAAAATTTTTTTATCTCTCATAGATTTCGAGTAATGGCTCCTTAAAGGCAAAATTTAGTAGGGTACAGTTTTAAGGACAACACTACACCAATTGAAATACCAAACTGAAAAAATTCATAGTGGATGAAGATGTTACAGGTAAGGTTTTCTCGTAGGCCCTACATGAAAACAAAGAATACAATTTCTTTAGTATTTAAATAAAAATATTAAAATTAAAAAATCAATATATTTAAAAAAATACAGAAATATTTTATTTTGTGATTTAACGTAGGAGAGCTTGTAACCTGCAACATCGTTATTAACTGTGAATTTCTTTCAGGTTGGTATGTCAGTTGGTTTTAGTGTCGTCTTTTAAAAGGTAACATCCAAATTTTGACTTTAAGGGCACGGTATTCAGTGTACAGCAATTTTCGTTACCATGTTTTTATTTTTAAAATTGTACCAGATATTTTTTTTCTTGTTTAAAACACAAAATGTGACTAAATTTTGATTTTACAATTTTTTTATCACGTATTGTTTTTCCGCAATGGTTAGTTAAACCAAAATTTACAAATGTTTCCATTTTAAGGGCGACACTAAAACCACTTACCAAAGTGAAAAAATTCACAGTGGATAACGATATTGTAGGCTACAAGTTCAGCTATGTTAAATCAGAAAATAAATATTTTTGTATTTTTAAAAAAACTTATTGAAATTTTTAAATCTTTATTTTTAATTTCACCATTTTCATTTAAATACAAAAAGTTTCTGATCTTTGTTTTTATGTACGTGAAATTTTAGCCTGCAACGTCTTTATCCACTGTGAATTTTTTTTCAGTTTGGTATATCAGTTGGTTTTAGCATAGTCCTTAAAACAGAAACATGCAAATTTGACTTTAACAAACCATTACACGAAAACTATGAGAGATAAAAAAATGTCATAAGAGCCAAATTCAGTCACATTTTATGCCTAAAATAAGAAAAAAATATCTGGTACAAATAAAAAATATAACCATGATGATAAAAATTGCTGTAGAATGCACCCTCAAACAGTAGTTATAAATGTAACAAGACTAAGAAAATAGAATATTTTTTTCCTGAAAAAAAAAATTATTTCTTTTGTTGTGTGTCCATTTGAAAAAAAAAAAACAGACAAGTATTGTTGTGTCCTTGGCATTGGATTCAGCAGCACCGATAGTAAAATGTAAGTTTATGTAGGCCTACACATGTATTCTTTGTAGTAAGGGAGGTTTAAAAGTGTTTCATGTTTTTTTAAAAATCATATATGACTTTTTTTGTACATACAACTTCTTAGTAACTACTGTTCGTGATTAAATTTATTATTAAGGAAACAATCATTTATGTGTGTTTACGGACAGTTCCACGGTTCGTGAGGGCCGTGGGGGGGGGGGGGGAGTTTATTGGCTCGGAGAGTTGAGAGGAAGTCAGCTGGCTGTAGCGCATGCGTAGACTCACGAAGGCTTTTGCTATGCCCCATTACGTTGTTGAGAACCTATGTATCACATACTAAAAACCAGTTTTTTTTTAACATAGGTTAGTTTCAGTTCTGTCAGTTTAGGTACGTTGGTTTAATATATGTTTTTATTCTAAATTACTTAGTTAAAATATAACTAATTATGTTTGATTTATGTATTTTTCAAATGTAAAATAATGTTTTTGCAGACCTAGTTACATTTATATCGCTAGCCACCAGTTACTCGCATCGTGAATGCGCTGAAGCCGATGGTGTTACTTGTATCATGTGTGAAATGTATGTTTCCCTACTTTATTCATCGGCCAAGGGTATATCTAACTAGTCTGTGGCCAAGAACAGGAAGGGGGAGGGGTTGTGAGCTGAAGAATTGAGGGGTGGTTGCTGGGTGTATGGTCTTGGGAGGGGGAGGAGTGAGGGAGTGCTTGCCGGGTGGCACACGCGCAGACACACAATGGCTCGTTGTGCCTTCCTCCCTTTAGACGCTTGTATCATTTTTTGCCAGCCTGATTTTACATTATAGTTCCCTGCTCACCTGCTTTTCCACTTTGAAATCATTCGCCTACATTTATTTTTATCTCTTTAAACGTCAAATCTCCTGCCCATAATATGATGGAAAACCTGTAGCCCTTGGGACAAATTCCATTAACATTTCCTCCACTATTCTCCTTAAGCCTCTCCACAAGTCCTCTACACTTTCCTGCATAGTCGACTTATCAAAACTATTCGTCAGAAAATGTTCTGGTCAAGTTTCACACATTCTACATTAAAAACATAACCTCAACTAAGTCACCCAAAAAGGACCCGCTTGAAAAGACGTTAACAATTTTCGCCTACAACAATACTCACAACAACGTGAAGATTTTCCAAGGTCTTCTTATCTCTATTCCACACAAGTTTTTTGAATATTACCAGCAGTACACATACTAACACCAAAACAAATACGTAAGTCATTTTGGACACAGGGACAAATACTTTATAAATAATAAAATATGTAGTTCAAAAAAGTTTACGTCATACAGGAATTATAAACTCAGTATTCATTACAAATTTCTTTGGACATTAACATTTTTAATTAGACCGGCGAGGTGAATCATAATTGTTTAAATTTCACCGAAATTTCCCAACCGCAAACATCAACATAGAAGAAAGTTTCGTTTCTTTGGACTGTTTGTGGCGCCGTGAAGTGTGGTATAGTGCATCGCAGATCAGCTAATTCAGTTTCAGTGTGACCCAGTGCACACAAAAGTAACGACTTATCTGTGCATCAAGGAGCTTACAAAAACAAACCCTATCAAATTATTTAAGTCATTTTTAAAGTGAATTGAAATATAAGAATTCTCTTAATTGTTTTCCAGTGTTTTCAGTTCTTTTCTAATACTTCAAGAGCTAACATGCACTTTACAACTACTTAACTTAACGTAAATTTCTGGATAACTGAAAATGTACGGTGATTCTACAATGATAAACACTTCAGTGAAAACATGTGTTATTTATTGGCTTTGGCTAGCTGCTTCACAGCCTTAAGGTTACGGGATCCTGAAAATCCACCAATCCCTTAATGCTTTGGAATTGTGTGAGTGGGTGACCAGGTGCCCGATAACACTGGCGAGTGTCTTGTGTGTGCATCGAGGCATGAGGAATGCCTAAAGAGTCCCCTATGTTTATAAGATGACCAGCGGGAAGGAATTAAATTAGCTAACGCAGTGGCTGTCGTTTGCACAACCTGAGCTCTCCGAGTGCTCGTCCTCCCTGACAAGCTGGCGCTACTGCGCAGCCTGCCCTCTGCACACCACTGTCATGCAGGACAGGTCTTGTATAATTTTACCGCAGATATTGCAACATTCATCCCCTCACCAAAAAACACGCTCGCATCACACCTACATATAACTTTCTAACAGAGACTCAATGAGTGCACCTACACTGAGTAGTGTGATGGACTAGGCAGTGTGTCTTTTGCATAACATAAATGTTGGTAGGTAGCCATTTCATGAACAGTGTGTGACGGTAAGGGAACGACAGACTGTTCGAGCAGGCAGATTTTTCTCGTGTAACTACTACCACCCACAAGAATTTGCGAAGCGTGATGTGAGGAGACCAGCCACGTCTACTGCGCGAACGTCAGTATGGGCAGCAGAACGTTTTCATAATGCTAGCACTTGGAATCGTTCTCACACCCACCAAAAACGAGTACGCGACACGAGTACGGAACGTTGTTACAAAAAAAAAAACAGAGCATGAAGTAAATGCAACAGATGCACAGGGATATACCTTGACGTGTTGGTGGTGAGGCCAAAGGGAAAAGTAGGTGCCTCAGTGCCATTACCAGGGCACTAAGCGAGTGTCGGGCTCTCCAGCCCAACTTTCCGTGGGCTGCCGGCTGCTGCTGGGGCGTGGGTCTACCGCCCGTGTGGCTGCGTCCCTTTGAGTCCTCCACATCCTTGGTTGAGGTGGGTGTCGAACCCACGAGGTGCTGGTTTTAACAGGAAATGCCCAGACGGAGCAACGCTCAAAATAATACAAAACGTACGTGTAGACTACGTTTATTGTTCCCGATAACGTAAGATAAATTGGACTCGCGTACGTGAAGCGGATCCCCCTCTTGATGCCTGAGGGTGGCAAATACAGTGAATCGCGAGATTGCGCGACTATACATTAAAATGAACATAAATCCTCGGGCGAACTTTGAGTCTACGATGTTGGGGCGGCAGTGCTCCTGGGTACGTCACATGGTTGGACTACGTAAAGTTCCGTACTAAACAGATTGAATGAAGTTACTATTGTTCTTACACGATGGATGCAGTACGAACGCGAAGGCCCAGGAGCCACAGCGTCGTGTGGCCGTCCTTCCTCACGCCCGGAACACGACTGACTTCAACATGACGTCCTCCCTCGCACAAGGCGAGAAAGGGCGCGAAGAAATACCGCTCTCCGCTTCCACGTATGTGAGTTAAATAGCAAATACACAAAACACTATAAAGTTGACACAATAACTACTGATACTATAACATTGTCTTAAAAAAAGCACTGATTGATTTACATAAAAATGCTGATTTCTGTAGGGAAATTTACTTAAATGGCCTTCCGCCCCGGTTGTCTTGTTAACCTGTCTCTCAAAGTTCAGGCTGGCCTTAATTCACATAACACTTTATTAGTTGCACTACAAGAGATTATATATTGGGTTATTTTGAATTTACACACAAACACTTGGCGCACTCGGCGCCAGTTATCACTCCATGCAGTTGTCACCTTGAGTCGCGGTGGCGACTCGGGCGAACCTTTCCTTGATACTTTCTGGTGATTTCCTAACTTCGCTATTTCCTGTGTCTCGCGACAAAGTTGGTGTTATTAGGGCCGTTGAACCTTCCGAAATGTGGCTGCACTCATCCCATATTCTCCCAACGTCACACAGTCTGTTTCCGTACCTTGGTGTCTCGGCAATTGAACACGTTGTGTACAGCAACTGCTCAATGCCCACAGAAACGACCACTGCCCGGGCTCCTCGATGGGTGCTACAGGTGTGTGTGTGTTGCCTGAGCATGGTTTTGTGGTGGTTACTTTTACTTCCTTTCGTTCTGTTACTACCCGCATGGCGATATTAAGGTAGCCCTCTAGTTGTCGCCGTCGGTCGGCTTGCTGAGTTTGGCGTGTTAACACCATTACTGTGGCACCGATGCGATGTGCCAACGGTCGCTGATAGATGCGTGTGTTTCAGCCAGCGCACATCAACCTGTCCCACCTACCTACCCTTCATCTACACCGTCTGGGATTAAGATGCGCACAACATCAAAAATGCTGCGGCGTATCGACCAGGTCAAGGTCGCATCTCAGGGAGGAGCGACATTAGCTGATTGCAACCAACACGACTACACTATCTATGTGCGTGGGAGCTCATGCAACAGCCAGTATGTTCTAATCTCTTCCAATCTTCGCAGGACTACCAGCTGAGGACCCAGCAGCCTTTCTTCAGGACTGCATGCAGCGCTACTGAGTGGAGGAGACAGACTGGCCGAGCTGCATTGGCGGACGTCTTAGAGGTGAGGCAAAAACATTGTGGCGAGATATAACTCTATATGGTCAGACCAAAAGTGATTTTAAGATGACATTTGAACACTGTTTCGGCGGCATATTTGCGTCTGCTGGCAGAGCAGCAACATGACAAGTCCCTTTATAGTTTTGTTGCTAATAAACTTAACATATTGAAGAAGTACTACCCACAGATGGCTGTGAGGGAAATGTGGGCCTCTACAGTCATTTTCAAATTTCGTAGTTCTTCATCGTCACTGTTACATGTTAGTGAAGATGATTTCTTACGATCGATAGTAGTATTGGAGCAGTCAGTCATGGCAGAAACACAGTGACACTGAAATCTCCCCATTGTGAGCGAGAAAACAAAAGAAGGGTACAGCAGACCAATGTGGAACGAAGTAGAGAGAAAGTTCAGAAATGCAACAATGGAAATCTGGGAGATACGAGCCACACTATTTTAAAACACCCACACACCTGTACCATTACTGTGAGGGTAAAGTGTACCATTTGCACACAGAGTGCACGAACAAAGCAGTTTTCAGGCCAATGTTATCGATGAACGGAAATGGGAAGTTAGGGTAAGGGCTATGGGTAAGGGGGCCAGATGCTACCCTTAATCCAGGAAACAAAAATTTTACTCGACCGTCTCATACTCCAGAGCTATGAAAATTTGACCCAGATAAATCACAGAGTGCCACCAGTGCTCAACAATACAACGTAGAGTGTAACATTGTGTATGCTACAGATGTATGTGTAAACAGTGCCAAAACCGAATGCAAGTCCGAATATCAAACTTAATGCAGAACCGAATGCAAATTCGAACACGAATCCGTATACTCAACCGAATGCAAATTAGAATGCGATTTCTAATGCAAATCCAAAGGCCAAACCGAATGCGAATTCGAATGCAACCCCGAATGAAAATCCGAATACCAGAAAATCAGATGTAATCAATCCCGACAACACATTCTGCTCCACCACTTTCAAAAATTGAGTCAAGGCATGCTTCGCATTCCAGTTATCTTAATGGCCACATGTGTAGAGCCTTCATTGACACCACAGTCTCACAAAACTTCGTGAGAATAAAATTTCGTTGGTGCTAAATATTTGAGAACAGCTGTTCGGACAGTTCAATTAGCCACAAATTTACAAACCAGCAAGACATTGGGCGAAGCCGATATCTCAGTAAGTATCCTGGACATTACAACCAACACGACTGCTCGCGTCGTGTCTAAACTCAGAGAGGACACTATAGTGGATGTGCCACTGTTAGCATAACAAAACACCGTAGTTGAACCAATGGCGCATAGAATCCACTTCGAGAATCATGAATGGTGAACTATGTACAATCTGGACCCCAAACAAGTAGAGCCAATCACATGGATGTAACTGGACGAAATGGACCACGAGGTACAAGGACAGTTCCGTGACACAGTGCAACAGATACTGCATGAGCATCGGGAAGTTTTTGCAGCCTTTGACCCCTTAAGAGAACAGATGTGACGCAGCACCACATCCTGTTGACTCATTCTGAACCTATGTATACACCACCCCATGGCAATCAACCACACAATGTCGTTTTATCAAGGATCAGAACCAAGAAATGCTAGCAGAAGGAGTTTTTGAGCTGACACATAGCCACTACGATTCGGCCATAACTCTCGCAATAAATAAAGACGGGACATGGAATATTTCTGCGGATTATCGTCTAACTGACCACATAACACGAAGCGAACTACCACCATACATGCAGGTAAAGGGAGCATTGGGAGCCCGTGGGGAGCCTAAATACTATCTTCATTTGACCTACGGCATGGATACTGGCAAGTGTCGGTAGCCCCTTACGACCGACCTGTAACAGTGTTCACAGCCCCAGACAGGGGATGATTCCAATATTGTGCAATGCCAAACGGGCTGAAATGTGCTCCATCATCTTTTCAAGTTCTCATGGAGAACGTCTTGCACGACTACGTTGGTGAGTTCACCATTACTTACTTTGAAGATATGGTGATTTGGTCTGAAATATAGGAGGACCACATATGCCATTTGTCACCGGTACTCGAGGAACTAGCCACAAAATGATTGACATGCGCGAACTGGAAGTGTCGTATAGGAAAGGCGTGCATTAAATTTTTAGCACATCTTGTAAAGGAAGAGGGTAGCAAACCAACACCCGAGCAAATTGAGCTCATTCAAAATCAGCAGGCTTAACACACACAGAAAATACTACGTAATTTTTTCGGATAAATAAATTGACTCAGAGACTTCATCGAAAAATTCTACCATAATTACAGTACCACTTACAGATCTCTTTCACCCTCCAGACCTTTCCGATGCAGACCTGAACATCAACAATTCTTCAAAGAGGTAAAATTGAGATCCGTAGAATATCCAAAGCTAGCCAGACACGACCCAAGCAGACACTTGATGCCTCTGGGTCGTGTTAGGTGGGATGTCACAGTATAAAGTTGCCCGGCTTTTACCTGTTGATGTGGGGGAGTGGGTCGGCCACCATGGGCCTTCCTGTCCTGACTCCGATGGCGTTTGTAGAGAGTAGCATCGTCCCTCGAAGCTGCTGCAGCGTCCTCGGCGTATGCTGTTGAGAGACATCCACTACCACTATTGAAATGAAAGTTGGAGATACAGATGACTCTTAAGGTACGGTTTATTGTGGTCACTCGTCCTAGAGCTGACCACCATGTACCACGCTACTGTTTTCGCCCGCAGCACTGGCGTAGGCTTTTAAAATGGCGCGAGGCCAACAATGGAAAATTACGTGAAATCCTTAAACGGGTGCTGAAAAAGCTCTCCCCGACCGCGTGTCAATCCCTGAGGCCATGCAAAAAAAGAAAAGGTTCCAGTACGTTACTGATAAACTATTAAAAACTAAAATGACTTGATCCTAATAGATTGGGCCTCAGGGAGACGGGAACGTCCTCCACGCGCGACTTAACGCTCCGGTGATCAGGCGAAGACTACTGACATGGCGTCTGGAGGGAGGACATGGTAGCCCGCGTTCCCGCCAGACTTGGTGGTTAAGCTCTTACAAGCTGAACTAAAGTAAAATTCATTACAGAATATCATCCAAAATTACAAAAACAATTATTAACACTCGTCTGCCCTTAGTTAATAACTGCCAGTCTGTATAGTGCGTGTTCAGAATTACACTTAAAAATGCAACAATACACAGAAAAGCAATAACGAATAATATAAAAGCAATATTTGAAAAAGTAATTAAATTGTAGACATTGTAAATGTGACTGAAAGTCTACTTAAGTATTATTTTGTAAGACGTAACAAAATAATACGATGACGATTTTGGTGGGCTTTGGCATAGCGTCCTACTGCCCTAACCAAAAACATCACTCACTCATAGAAAAATTAATAACAAGAACGTTTATTCTCATGGTGCCTGTAGGTCTCTAGAAAATCTGTAGAGTCTACAAATGATATCAGTTTGCCTGAATTTAGCACGGATCAGTTTTCGTGTTCACCACTTTGTCACGTGTTTATGTAGCGGCGCGTTACGCCCGCACGTCACAAACATTACCACAACTTGCCCTGCAATTCCCATTAAATTACCACCTACTACGAAGATGATGGCTGGCCAGGCATTCAAAATCGTAGCTGGAAATTGCTACCTTGAGGCTGGTGGTGAAGCTCCATAGGCACGGGGCAGGGCATTCACGTCCCCAGAGACGTGAAGCCTGGCTGATGGAGCGTCCGTGGTGAAGGAGGCGGTCACGTGTCTACGGCCGTCTGAGCCACTGTAGCCCAGCGG
>PNEQ01002011.1:2645-36735 GCA_003012365.1 Medauroidea extradentata | reverse complement strand
TGGATTCATTTGATGATTTTCATAAACCATGTGTTTTTATGACCCTTTTCGAACTAGTTAAGGACTTTTTCAACTTTTTTCTTGAAGTAGTAGTTCAGGAACATTCAATTTCTCATTTTAAAGTGTAGAATTTGTGATAACTAAAGTGATTTTGTTATTTCACTTCATGATCTTCATTCTATAAAACCTTGTATGTTTACTGTTACTGCCAATAAAGCAGATGTAAAACCTCGTAAGTTATAAATTTACACAGAATAACTACTAATTTGTACCATAAATTCATAAATACGAGTGAATATGCATTTAAATTATATTTCCTGTATGAAAAATATACAGTACAGCAGTTAGCTATTGTGTAGCACAATTATGAAGGTTTTCTTTGCTCTCCACTAAAATGTACTGAAATGGACTTAGGAGGTTTTAGAAGCAAGCCGACGATAAGTAGTTTGACAAGATTCGCCGTATTTTTGAGGATAGATTGACTTGATAAATTAGATTTGTAAATTTTCGCCACTAAATAAATTAGTATGCCATGCGGTTTAAGTTTCACGTAAATGTATCACTGTTAACATTCCACAGTTTTAGTTACGAAACTTATCACATTTACAGACCGCCATACTGTAGAATATATATATATATATATATATATATATATATATATATATATATATAAAGTATTAAAACCGTTGGCCCTATCATATTCTTCATTACACGTAGCAGCCATAAGTCTTACGTCAGTCACAGCGTACTCTATTTACCAGAACACATGTTAATCAGAGTTGCGTAGGATTTCCTCTGCAGAACCCAATCAAAAAGTATCTTGTCTCGCAGATTTTCAATCAGAGCCACGTATTGTTGCTGAATTTAAATTAGGTAAATGTTGTAGATTATTGGTACACCAGTAGGAAAGTCTATTTGATTGCGGCAAATTTTATTTTCTCATTAGTGTGTAGGTCTATAAGACATATATGGAAAAAAAAAGTATCGTTACCAAAATGGGATTTATTGTTCTACATAAACAAGCGACATAACTATTTGTGGAGATTGGAAAAATTAATCTAAATTTTACCAAGCGCCGCTCGTTTACTAAAAACAGTTAAACCCAGCAAACCAATAACATTCAGTGGAACTATAAAATATATTGTAGACAGGAATAAGGTACTACATCACGTACAAACATATTGAAAATACAGCTTTCGTAACTTTTCGTTATTTATTATTTCTCGTTCCTTAGTAGGCTATATATAAGGTAAGATAAAAACAAAAAATTTTTTAATCAAACAATAACAAATACAATACTTGGCATGTTTTTTTATAAAGTATGGCCACTGAAACTGGTGCAGTGTAAATATAATATTTGATCAATATAATTTAATAATTAATAGTACCATATAACTTCAGAAAATGTATCCAACAGAAACACTGAGAGAGAGAAACAGAGAGAGAGTGTGTGTGTGTAGTTGTCACACTTCACAAATCTAACAAAGTCTACTACTGTTCAAATCTTCAGCTTAAAAAATTGTACCTTTTCGAGAAAAACTGTTACTAATTACCAGTATTGCATACAGAGATTTGTGAACACACCGAAAACGAAACTTGAACTTTTCCTACAAGTAGAAAGGAATTATTTTTAACATGCAGTGAATTTTTAAAGAAGGATCATTTTATGTATTCACGAAAGCGTCCTGCAGTGTCTAAGTGTTTTACTACTCTTGTGAATTGTGTCATTTATGCGTTAAGTCTAGTTTATACTATTTGTATAAAAACATATCAAATATGTGACTTTGATATGTAATTACTTGATTACTATGATGTACTTTTTCGTTGCAGGATAAATTACTTTAATTAACGTCCAAAAACCTTTGTATAGCTTGGTACAAACATTTAAATAGGACATTATTCTTCCCATCTACTTTAATAATATTCGTGAATAATTAATAATATATATCCACAAATTTATGGTAATACCTATAAGGTTATATGAAGCACACATCGCATAAAGAAGCGTGCACTTTCCGAACTTTCTCTTGGCTTAACACGCACTTAGTAAGTAGAAACGTTGCAGTTATCTGGTGGTAGTAAGTCAAATTTGTTGGTGGCTAATAAGTACAAATTTCAAAACACGTAATTAGATCTTACAGTCATATTTCTGTAACTTGCTACATTACAAGCATTTCCACCAACTTAACATGCACATTTCTTTAAACACAAAATTCCTTTCAGGTTTAACTAACTGTTATCAAGTACTTAAAAGTCGTTGGTAAAAAACAAAGATGCTTGTTATACTTGTTCAAAATAACGGTCGGCTTCTATTAAGGCAGTAACACCCTGCATAACTTCGCATAAGAAGGTGTGGAAAGTAACGTTTTTCGATGGTGGAATGTTAAAAATGCATTTCACTCTTTGTGGTTAGTGTACGTAAGAAACGTCAACTTCTGTCACACGTAGTGAACACTCAGTAATCGAATTATCGAGGAAAGTGATACCGCAATAATTCTAAATCGCAGAAAATTGTCAGTGCTTATACACATTATCTATGTTCTACATCTGTTATCTCAAAATCGCTATACACAAATGAGAGATTACTGAAATATAAATTATTATATAGCTTAAGTAACTCACACAGACAATAAATATTAGAAATAAACTGTAAAATTTGAGGATTATGCTGATCAAACCAAAATTTGTAGTAATGTCCACAGAATATTTTAAAAAATATAAATGGCAAATCAATGTACAAAGTAAAATACCTCACAAATGGGACAATACCGTTATAAACTATAAATGATTCAGTGCAACCTTGAGTTAAGGTAAACACATCTTGATAGTAAACTTTAACTGACATACGGGGTAATGTAAAATGCAATGAATAGTGAAGGGTACTTTAAACATATATGTTTACAATTTAGTGTCAAACACACTTCAGACATTCGTCGTCATTTGCTGTGAATTCAGAATAAGAAATGCAAATGTATACGTATGTGCTTGTCATCCTATAAAGTTACCATGGAACAAGAACACAAAATCTTGTAGGTTTGCGATAATTTTTATTTCAGAGAAGTTGTGTTATAATCAGCCGAATCACAAGGTAAAGGTGGGAATGGTTTTGAATCGTTTTTACAAGATAAGTTATGAAAGATTGTACATACTGATTTATAAGCTAATGTCCTGAATATCACAATAGAAGTAAAGAAAATTTTTGTCCTGCATTCTACCTAGTTGGTAGACTGTACTCTGTGCTTCTAGTAATTTACTTCTTTGTGACTAACCTGACTCGTGAAATCTCTCCCCACACCTGGTTCGGAATTTGTTTGTACAAACAGTAAGTAAAGATTTCTTTATTTTGTGGTACAAATACACACAGCATTCGACACATGATTTACTGGTCGTACGCCCTGCGACTTGCAAAATATTTCACGAATGCAACAACCGTGCTCAAAAATTTAACTGTAACCAAGTGGATTAAGAATCTAATTTGAGTATACAGCAAAGTGTATTAAATGCGAAATACTTAACAGTAAGTGATCGTACAACATTGGTTTAAAAATTACTCAATTATTAATATCACCACAGCCAATTACTGTGGTTGGAAAACAGTGGATGAGGCTAAGGTGTTATAAGTATATTCGAGGTGCATTAGTCGGTTAAGAATCTTCACCGCATCTTCCCGCAAAGGAAGATTAAATGGCTGGCAAGTCGGAGCAGCTCTGAGGCTTAACGCCGGTCTCTACGATCAACGTGTGTGTGTGTGTCTGTAGCCGCCTTTGAAGGCAGGGGATGCCTAATGAGTTAAAGGGCTCTCTGCAAGGGTGTAAGGACTGGAGGTTGGGAAGAGGGTTTATACATGGAGAGTGAAGGCGGTCTTATCAGGGAGAAGAGCCCCGCTGCTAAACAGGCCGACCAAAGGTCAGCTTGTAATTATTCATTAATTAGCGGCGCCGAGCAGCTAACGCGCTCGGGCCGACGGAGCATTAAGTGGCCGCAGCGGTGTAGAGGGTGGGTCCGGGTAAACAACCAGGGCCAGGGGGGTGTAGACGGGTGAAGGGGCTACAAATACACAGGCGTGCACACACGGGAGGCCAGGTAATTGTTGGGCCATACAAATAAAATTACCTGCGCCCCACCCCCAGGCCCCATTTCGCACACTAGCCTTCCTTCACACACAAGCATATATACATACATCAACACACACAAACTCTGTCTCTGGGGAACTCGCAACAGGGAACATTTTCCAGGTATTCGTTCCTTCATTTCATCAACGTGCACTGCATGAATTATTTCCACCGTAAGTAATTACGAGGTGTTCATACATCACTGCATTTACTACAAACACGATATTGTTTACCTTATTGTGTGTTCTTATATGACAATTTATCATAAATATTTTTAAAAATATACATTGTAGCATGTACATTTTTAATGTGCAATAGTGTAGGCCTATAGGAATACGATAACTATTACAACACTCCAATTATATCCTCTATAAAGTATCAAATATTGTAAGTCTTATTTTTAAAATATCTGCTAAAGACATAGAAAATTTAATTTAAATGTACACATGGACTGTACAGATACTATCTTTATTGTGGTGCAGCAAGAACTTTGTAATTAGTTACATATCTGTTGAACTCATAAATTCTACAAAGCGACTTATGCATTTCAAGTCACAATTCATATTCTTTTAATCCTGTATTTGAATTTTTAGTATTTTAGAAGTTTTTGGTCATGTCTTACAACTAGTGTAAATTCTACATTAAACAATAAGCTTGTCAGGGCAATTTCTGCAGAATCTACAGGTACTATTTTCCAAGTGTTTCATCAAGGTCACATGTGCTGTGTAATTTTTTATGGCTATGTATTTAAACTAAATAAAATATTCCAATAGTTTCACACATTCTTCTACCCACTTTAATTTTAGTAAGTAAGTTAGTTTCAGTAACATATAACATAACAATTATATTCCACACAGTAAGAGAAAGCAACATGTATATGTGTATATATATACATATATATCCTATACAGAATAATATAAAAATTAATATCTTAAAATGTAATTTATTTGTGGATGCACACACAATATTTTTAATGAGAACATTATTCTGAAAGAAATGCTGTTATATTTTGGCACTGAAATGTTTGTTACGTACGAGAGTTCCCATTTTTTCCTTTCATGTCTTTAATTCGATATTCAACAGGTTTTTGACTAATGGCAGTGCACAATGTGTTGTCATGCTCATGCACTACCAGTAGTGAATTAAGGCAATATACATATTGTGACATCCGTTAACTAACACTCATATGAACCAATTCAGGCTGCTATAATTACGAAATATTTGTTAGCTCAGTATTTGTATTTTATTTTGCAAGAAACTATGCTAAATACGGCGTAATCAGCAGAATTTATAACAGTGCTGTAGTTAGTTGCTAAACATAAAATTAGTAATTTTTAATTAGAAACACAACCGAGCAAGGTGGCGCAACTGTAACGCGCATTTGGGAGGACACGGAATCGATCCCCGGCTTTGGCCATCCTGACTTAAGTTTTCTATGGTTTCCCGAAATCGCTCCAGACGAATACTGGAATGGTTCCTTAACAAAGGCAATGTCCGACTCCTTTCCTAGATCCTATCACCATACCAAGTTGTGTCTCATCGTCTGTAATAACCTCGCTGCCGACAAGATGTAAAGCCCACTTACCTCACTTTCATTAGAAACAGCGTCGATTGACGAGTAATGTATCGAGGATGAGTGGTTGGAAACCAGTTAATAAGTTGCTAATCTTACTTTTGGGCTGAACCACGAGTCTTAAATTCAATTTACAATTTTTTATTAAAGTTTTGCATTGAAGTCAAACTTAACTGCATGTCATCCCGGTCATTCTCCATAGACGATTTTACTCTTACACATGTGTTTCATTTGTTATCAACCTTTTTCCAGTGAAATCAGTTTCCATTTTAGTGTTTTAACAATTTGTTACTACACCAAGGCGATATTAATCGCAAGCTTCTTGTTATATTACATTTTTACTAAATTTTCTGTTTCAAGTGATTCCCATTTAGCAAAATATAAATGGCCCATCAATGGTTTTGAAATGGGACCAAAGCTGGCAACAAATGGTCAAGCACTGGAATGTACTCATTGCACTGCTGTCCCTGAAGTATACTGCATATAAGTGGACCAGATATATTTGAACATGACTGACATAGACATGGCATATATGTGCCACTAGTGGCCCATCAATATATAACACCATAGCCATCAGCTGGCCTACAGAGGCCATGTTATGGATGAACCAGATATGACATATTAATGTAACAATTCAGTCATCAGCTGGCCTACGTATGGCACGCAGTGTACGCACTATAGATGGCTAGTTAGTGAAAAACTTCACAGCTATCAGCTAGCCTATATATTATAGATAGCATGTTACAGATGCACTATTTATTATTATTTTTTCTTTGGGAGTTTATAGTTACTAAGATTTCTTTTTTGATGCTGTAAAACTGCCGGTGCGCAGGATTTAGGCCATTGCGAATGTGCCAGCACGCAGCCATTGTTCCACAGCCAAGTACCAAATGTGTCACAAATGGCATTACGAATATTTCATTTCCATTTGCGATAACTGGGCCAGCTCATTATAACCTTTATTTCATTGTTCATTGCTACATGAGTTGTGAGTGATTAGTATATAAATATGATCGAAATATGTACTGAAACATGACTGCATAATTCAGGGAATATAAACTTCGAGATAGCCCCTGTAAATAATAGCCATATATAATAAGATATAAGTACTCATAATGAGGTTTTAAAATGTAATGTAAAATTGGCATAAAATAATATAAAGCGATAAATTTAATTTTAAAATTCAAGAACGGTAGGAAAATGCTCACAAATATTTAATAAGTTTTAGATGATTAGTAGGAAACAAACAGGCACATATGTAGGTGATACAAACCTACTCTACTAACCTATTCTATATTTTTTTCGGTAGTCTATTTTTTTGGCAGTTTAAAGAGTTAAATATTAAAAATTAAGTATACAATCTCACTGTACTGGTCACCAAATACTAACACTGTCTCAGTCAGAATTTTTTTTTTTAATGGAATAGTTTTGAATAACTACTACGACTTGTTAATGTTATGAGCAACATCCCTGTTATTGGTAGCTAATTGCGAGAGTTCCTTACATACTAACAATTATTTAACACTAACGAAAAGTTTAATTTAATGGGTATCGACACAAGTCTGTAGTTGAGATTAATATAATGTTGACAGCGAGATGGCAACAGACATAATCGCTGGTCACATATTCAAAAATAGGCAAGGAAGTGGCCACTGCATGCACTAAGTAACTATGGCTGGATTCACCCGGATTAATTTTAGGAAACTACTTCAACCTCAGCCATGATGACTGGCCCGGAAATCGATCAAATAATGCGAGCCAAGTGGTTTTATGAAATTTATATTTTGTGACAAGGCTTTTCAGTACGAAGTGAACGTTAAAAAATATCCCACTAAAATTCTATTTTCAGCTAATTCATATCTTTCCACGCGTAACGGCTAACGACGGCAAATATCGAACCACTCTGGACATGTCGCTTAATGTTTGCACGTCCAAGATAAACTGCATAGTTGGTGGTAACTAAAAATAAATCTGATAAGAAAGTTTGTATATTGTATAAAACACAAATATATGGAATTCAGTTGATTTAATTTTAGTATTCTTGCGTTTAAATAAGAAAATGTACGGAATTACATACGGCAATTCTCTGCCAACCATAGAAGTAAAAAGGTAACTACTGTTAATGTTAAATTGTATTAAAGAACGGCTAGTTTATTTTAAGGTTAAATCTTTAACGCTCCCTTTATTCCGAATGACTCGTAGCATAAAAATAATAACGCAAATGTCAGGTGTAATTAATAATTTAAAAAGCATATTTGTATCGTTTTGCTTATGTAAAAATACAAATTTTAATTCTGACTATATTCGTCATTTATCAAAGCTAGCGTTTTATACGTGCTTTGTTAACTGTACTTGGCCGACAGAGCAGCTATTAGGGGAAGGCGAAAGTACTTTCGCAGCTCTTGCAGAAGGAAGTGAAGGCGTCACAGAACAGCGGAGCACGTCGAGACAGGAAGACCGAGTGCGCAATGCATCAGTGCTGCTCCGCGTGAAATTTCCCCAGCGGGATGTCGTTATCTCAGTGAGTGGTATGCTAGGGAGGAGTGCATAGCCTGCACCCTCTTTTTGGCAGCGGCGCGAGTAATCAGACTTTCGCGTGGGTGTGGAGATGGAGGGTGTTGGCAAGCGTGTGGGCGTGTGAGACCCTTGCATACACTTCGGAGTTTGTGCTTTGCGGGGTCACGCGACAACTGAAGACAGGTATTTCCTGGAGGCGGTCACTGCGGTTCCTATGGTCAGTCGGGGCCACGGTTAGCGCAGTGGCTAAGGCCCTCACGTACCACCAAGTCGACCCGGGTTCGATTCCCGGTAGGGTCGGTCCCCGGATTTTCACATGTGGAAATCGTGCAGGACAAGGCCGCTGGTCGGCTAGTTTTCTTGGGGATCTTCCCACCCCCTTCCCTTCATTACGAGACACTGCTCCATATACACACCATGCCACCCCACACCAATGTAAAAGTCCTAGATGTTAAGTGGTGACCAAAATCTCTCCATTTCACTTTACTTCATCCATGGTCTGTTATTCACATTAAATTGGCGCAATTCAATTTAGAAGCCCTGGTAGGGAAATAAATATTCCTGCTAATTCAATGACCTGCTGCATGTAAAAAAGTATTGCCTTGTATATACTCAAGCCCCCACCGTTTGTATAATACCTGTTGCTCACTGTAAAAGCAGACAATGAACGAAAAGACGGGATTTTACTAAGTATACGGTAGAGTGTGTATATACACATTATAGGTGTGTCTGTATAAATAAAGATTGCGATGAAAAATTGGTGAGTTTGTCGAGTGTGCGCTCGCGAATGTTTCTGCAAAATTTAGTGAAGGCGTCAAAATAGTGTAGGACAATCAGAACGGGGCACACAAAAATTTAGTGATTTTTTTATAATTATATTTTCAAAGGTATTGAAAACAGAGATACATATATTTATGAATTAAGTAAGATAATTTTGAAACCTTAGACTGAACTTCTGCACTAGACAAAAATACTGGGTTTTATATTCGGTCAAATAAATGCGTGCAACATTTACTATCACATTAAATTGAAAACACCGCAAACGAAGTAGCGGGCAAAAGGCCGGGAATAAATTACGTATCACTCAAAATATTATGTCCGATGATGCAATAAAACATATTTTCATGATTACACGGGGCAAGGCGGTAATCGAAAGTGTGCTCTTCACTAAGCACAGAATACAGTAGCGTAACACACATGTTCTAGTAATTTATGTTGACCTAAAAAGAACGTGAGCAGTAAATTGCGCGGCCATTTATTTATGCAGTGTGGCTAGAAGTGTAACATGCATACATACCAAAGGCTAACGATATATATGCGATTCAGATTATTATTGTCAGGTTTTCCATGAAAGGTTGCACCACCGTGGAATTAGTTTTGGCCATTTGTTATGAACTCTCTTACATTGAATTAATTTTCTTTAAGGGCGCGGTTTACCTCTCTTTTCAACGTCTTTATTTATTTTTGTATTTGTACTAGATATTTTTTTCCTTATTTTAGACATAAATTTTGATTAAATCTTCCTCTTAGGTAATTTGTGTATCTCTCATAGTTTTTGCGTAATGAGTCGTAAACGTCAAAATTTGCACTTTACGGTTTTATGTACGCCACTAAAACCAACTGACATACCAAACCGAAAAAATTTACAGTGTATAACACTATTGTAGGCAATGATTTGACATATATAAAACCTAAAAATTTAATAATTTTGTATTTAATAATAAACCCTGAATTTTGAAATAAAATTATAAAATTTCAACAATTTTTTAAAAATACAAAAATAAATATGTTTTGTTTTTATATATGTCAAATCATAGACTACAACATTTTTATACATTGTTAATTTTTCGGTTTGATATGTCAGTTGGTTTAAGTGGCGTACATAAAACCGTAAAGTGAAATTTTAGACGTTTACGACTCATTACGCAAAAACTATGAGAGATACGCAAATTTCCTAAGAGGAAGATTTAATCAAAATTTATGCCTAAAATAACAAAAAAAATATCTGGTACAAATACAAAAATAAATAAAGACGTTGAAAAGAGAGGTAAACTGCACCCTTAACTGGCTAAAACACGTATACGAAGCATTACGCGCATTTAGCAAATATATTGAGAGGGCGTAATGGCAGAACACTGAACTTGTATTCGTGACGAAAATTGTTTCTATTCTCGGTCCGGCATTCTGTTTGCGTTTCCAAGAATTTCCAAAATCACTACAGCAAGTGCAAGGACTATTCATGGTTTCTTTCTTTCTGAATCTGCAGAGTTTCCCTACAAAAACAAAGTGCCTGTTAAGAGAACACCTCATAAAAATTCGATCGGTCTATCACTGATACACAAGGTCTTTGAATTTTATAATTACAATCTAAAAAAGGCAAGTGGAGGATAATGACACAAGCAAATAATCCTTATTAACATAAGTCCGGAAACCAATTGTTTCTCCGATACGACGTATTACGATGTTGTACACGAACGTTTTATAACATAGTCACTCGACGGCAATCACATTATCAAGTGGTTCACATGGCCACTGCTCACGTGAAGGCAGGCTTTAGCACTTCCTTTCTTCGATGACCATACACGTCCAAAAATCCCAGGTGTGTTCCGAATGCATCGACAACCACCCACAATGCGTTCCCGTAGTTCATGAACACAATCAACAGGACTGGAATGCACCAAACAAGTTTTAACATCAGCGTGACTGCATGCACACATACGTCGTAACGGGGAAAACTCTGGTTTCCGGGATCATGTTTACTAGGATTATCTTCTTGTTACATTGTTCCCTGCTTTCCACTTTCGTTTGGACATACGGCAGTCAAAACATGTATGTAGGTTTTGTGCGGTGATAACATACTAAAGAGAAATTTTAACACGTATTTAACATTTATTCGTGGAATAAATACAGTGGGAATAATTCTGTCCTGTCTGTCACGTTACAAATATATTTCATTTAAACATATTAATATTTTTTAAATAATATGTTGGTTCGGGACTATCTAGAGTTTTTGCTTATTATCATTAATTTTTCTAATCTAATATTATGTATTGTAACGTCGATAATTTTCAATTTTTCATTTTTGTAGGTTAATACCGCTGAACGCTAACAGTCTACATCTTGCCTACCCTTCAAAATGGCATATGAAAACGTTCATTGGTTAGTCAGCAGTCCAAACACACCTGGAAACACTGCTTATTCCTTAGAGGCGAAGCTCACTACCATCATCGAGTTGTGAGGTGGACGAGAAATATAACATATTACTCACTAACGGAAAGATAAGGGTTCGATTCCCTGTATGGCCAGTCCTATTTCAGTTTAAAATAGCTTTCCTAAGTCACTCAAGGAAAATGATCCGTTACCATCGATTGAGGGCCGATTTATTGATTTTATTCTGTTTGACTAAACCGTTAATTCCGTTTACAATTATTACACAACGAGAGAGGTGGCGCAATGGTAACACGTTGGACTCGCATTCGGAAGGACCTGGTTCCGATTCTTGACTCCAGTCATCCTTATTTCGATTTTCCATGGTTTCCCGAATCGATCCAGGCGAATTCTGAGATGATTTCTGAGCACAGAGCCATGGTCGATTTCGACACCAGTTCCAGTCCTTGAACAGTTAGGTGTAACCGTATTTTTGTCGTTGCAGTCGACAAGATGTAAATATCACTTAAAATAATAAAAATAAAGATCACGACACAACGAGACGTTATAATTGCCTGGTACGTAATTTTATTTCTGTTTGTAACAGATTATTTAGTGTAAACATTACTGGCTGTTATATTTTCTTAGCTTCAAAACGTTTCTACTCACACACTTATTTACTAAGGATAATTTCCATGTCAAAAAGTACATTCAACGGAGACGTAAAAGTTGCGACAGACAAATGATTTAATGAAACGAAATAACTTTATTAAAATATTATGTTACACGCTTCTTTCCAAAAACATGTCCAATCATATCTGAAAATTTAGTTTTACGCAATTACTTATTTTCTTCCTGATTTCTTTATATTTCTGTGACTTTTAAAACATTTTAGTAATAATTCAACTTTTATATATTTTTCGTAAGGCAGTCCATATAATTTACATTAGCTTGGAATTATTTTATTTCAGTAAGCAGTTCGTCTTAGTTACGTATTCGAATGCCCTTTTAACATGCAAATTATGCTGTCTTTCACATGCCGTTATATGCAGACATTTTTAAAGCTGAAATTTATTTCATGCAATAAATACAGTGTCTTCTAAACAAACTACCTCGTAAACATATAAAATAATTAAAATTTTAGAGTTAACTTATTCAATATAACTAACCACGTTCTGTCTATGAAGAGAGGAGGAAGTTAAGGCCCTTTAACAACCAGATCGTAAGGGCTTGTTCCTTAAATTTTTTCAGACTGGTACCAATAACTCAAACATTTTTTAACTAAAAGCTTTGAAAAAAATTGAGGCAGTATGCAGTCACACGATGCACAATACTGAGGATGCGTTTTTGAAAATAATGTACCATTCGTAAGCAAAAAAATATTTTGCTCAATATTGACTTATTTTTACGACACAAAAAACGTCATACTTTGGGTGGCGAAATCTAAACAACCGTTCAGTATATTGCTACAAAAATTTAGCTACAAATTATGAAATTTTTGAGTCAGAAATTTGGAGCAAAATTTTAATATGAGTGTTAGGTAGCAAGAAACAAGTATTTTCATAATCACTGCAAAAATAAGGAACAAGCCCTTTATTACCGATGAAGGTGAAATGAGGTGAAGTGACAACACAACAGCCATGCCCTAGCCGGTATTCAAACCCAGAACTTCTCGCACTGTAGACCGGCGCTTAACTAACTAAGCTACGGAGGCCGGCTACTGTAAATGGTTCATCCATAATTGAAGAGCACTATGCACCCAGACCAATGGCTTGCCGTTAGAGGGCAGTAAATGTTTCAGTCACGTGCTACAATTCAGCTAATGTATCATGTCAATGTGCGGTCAGCTGTAGATGTACCTTAATCACCGGTTGTAAATGCCATCCAAGTTTTATCTAAGAGCCACATATGACACGCTTTATGTCGCGTTGACGGCAATTACAGCAATTGCATCAGTTACATAAGTCCTATTTTCTGTGTCGGCAGTCACCCACCAGTGGTATCAGTGACAGAACTCGACCTACCGTGTATTTCTAAATCGATAACTTGGTTCGCTGAAAATGGTTCCGTCAAGAATTTTGTAACCTGTGTCTTCAACTATAATTTAACTTATAAATAAATACTGAAAACACATCAAGTCTCATAATAAATAATCATGTCTTGCTTAAGAGTTTGTAAAGGAATGGGAGAAAATGTTAGTCTTTCAACAACTGTCGAATGAGAAATTCCGTGTATATTTTAGCAAACAATGGTAGTGTAAAAGTGGCTTAGCATGCAACACATTAGGCTATATATGCAAATTTTTAAACGTGGGGGTAATAAAAAAACAAAAAATAATTTTTCTTCATAAGAATACCAAAGTTAGGGCCCTTTTAAATATTGCAAAATATTTCGATCTTGATGCGTAAACGCTAACCAAGGGATAGTTTTCGCATTCTGGAAAATTCAATAGAAATCATGGGAGAATTTCCAGTTAGTACTAGTTGATTAAGGTGCCACATGACCGAATGTCACTGAAATGGTGATTTTCGTGGTATTATGATACCTGTTTAGTATGTAGTATGTTGTGAACGTAGCTAAGTGTGATATACACAGTGTTTCACTGGAACTGCATTAAATTACTGAGCCCACCAATTGGAATACCGTAAGATGCATTGGTTTGTCAGTTGTAATTTGACTTTGTTAGCATGTCTTGTCAGCGAACAAAGATACTTGTCAAGTAAATTTACAGTAACAACGGATTTTCCACTAACAACTTCGGCAGCGGAAGTTGCAAAATAAAAGTGTACGTAAAGTTACAAAAAGACATGGACGTGACACGATTCGTAAAAGTGACGGTCTCCTGCGTCAGTTTCTGCTATATTCCAATCTTTGACTTCACTTGTTTTGTAATTCCGTGCCGATAAGCAGAGGTACTGACCGGAGTTGAAATACTACGTTTCAAGTTTCGTGGCAACCGTCGTGGTAAATTTAATTCCTATTGTTGACAAACGACCTCCATGCATCAGTTTCAAAATAAACATAGCCCGTGAATATTATAATTTTAGGAATTGATGTAGTTGATGATAAGTTGTAATGCTGTGTGCACAACCGCTGTCTGGTATAGAAATATTTTTTTGAAGGGAAGTTACGATTACTTCTGGTGTTTTAATAGTTTCTCGCACAAAATTGCCGACAACCCTGACGAAAAGGTTTGGTAAACCGTATATTTGTTTGTACATGGTCAAACAAGTGTAAAACAGTTGAATGAGGTATATGACAGATTTTATTCTCTCAACAAGAGGGTTAAGTCCATTTAAATATACCGTTTACTAGAACAGCAGCCATTTTGGCGCCTTTTTTTTACTCTAATTCAGTTTTTTTTCCTTCCCTTTTGACGGAGTGAAGTATTTTTCTCTGTGGAGATGTCGACATTGCTGGACCAGTTTAACTAAACGCTAGCTAAGCAAAGGCTGCGAGTAATAATCGAAGTTAGTATTTCCCGCTGTTACATTGCAAGCTGGACGGCATGTCACAAGAAAATAAATGAACATCACCTGTATGACAGAAATCCTCATAAAACTTGTGTGATAAAGTATAAGCGTCACATCATTACTATCGTTGCTACAGCGATCTCATTGAAATTCTTGTGTGTTGGACATATGACCAGCCCGAGTGTTGTCGGCAAAAATAAGCAAGAGTTAAAAGATGAGATGTGTCAGCGAGCGATGATATGTCTACGTTTATTTGCTGAAAGTGGGTAAGACATTTGCGCACTTTACCTCCAGCGCAGTTTGCGATAACGCTAGGAAAATAACGGTTATCACATTACATGACACTATCTGCTGACTTTGCAAACATCTAAGCAATTTTAACTTAACTTGAATAAAAATAAGCACGGCACATGCAGTTCTCTTGACATTCAAATTACTTAAAATAATTCTTTTTATGTGAAGACGCTTTTACTTGCACAGAAAATATAAAGTTATGGCAGCTACAAAATATTTTGTTGGTACTGACCCTGTGCTCACCACAAAAAAATATTTTGCTGTCTCCACTAAAATACTACGGTTACCAAAAAATAATGTGATCATTATAAAACTATATGGTAAGGAAATATTTACTACAAAACTTATATTTCTGTGTGGGCAGGCTTATCAGTTTTTTTTAAATACATTTCCTGCCTATTGAACCGCACTTTTTTGAAGAAGGCTTGTTATTTAAAAATATACGTATTAGAAATAGCAGTATTGTACTAATCTAGTTCCGTTTAACAAATTACATTTAATTTGCTATTCCTTGTTAAATAATAGTTCTAACTGCTGATGAAACTCGAGTGTATTTGTTTTAATCCATAAGTTGCAATCTGACAACCTTAAAGTATAAGTGAGAAAATATTACACACATAAAATGACCTCCTGTTCCGTAAACAGTAGCCTAATGCTGTTATTATGTATATTCCTATGTTAAACTTGATTTTTTCTTTTGTTTGAAAATTAATTTTGCCGTTTGCACATAATAACAACGCAGTTGCTTCTCTGTCACTCTTTTGTCGATAATTACAAAACCACTGTCACAAAACGTCGGAAACATGATCATGGCAAGGAGCTTGTCTGCACAAAACTTTATTAAGTCCTGTTACATTAAGTTATCCGGAGTTTGTCTTTATATGCAAATTTCACAACGTTACCAGAAATCCTCTTGGCAAATCCAAGAGAGAAAACTTTGCCTAAAATAGCGAGTAACAATAGAAACTTCCCCACTTCACCCAGGGACAACATATTTCAGTAATTACTGCCATTTCTTCGTGGTGGTTACGATGAATACATTTTCCAGCCTTGTGCTGAAGGTGTATTGTATTTACTTAATACACGGCATTTGCGGAAGGCTGTTTATCTTTAAAACGTTTATTCTTAACTATACAGAGAAAGTTTGAAATTTTTTTTTCATTCGATCCTAAAATTGACATTCTCTTTAATCATGGCCTTAAATACGCAGATAATATTTTTATGCGATACTGCTATAATAAAATAATTCCATCGAAGTTATCCAACTATTAAAACATAAGTTTGCAGCAGGTTTTTAAATTTCTGAACATGAAAATATGGATGACGAAATAAACAGAACGCATGTCCTTAGCATTTTTACTGAGTTTACGTCTGACTTTGAGTCTAAGAATCTTGTACACAAGTTAAACATGAATATTGGACTCCAACTCAGTTCACCTAAATATATTAAAGGTAGCTGCTACTCAACAATGTACGAAGAAACTCTACAATGGGCAAAAAAATCGATTTGACAGCAATTCAGACAGTGTGTCCACTATTTTTTTCGACTTAGTTTTTTTTTCAATGAACACAATTATTGAATTTAAGAGTTTCTTTGTCGTTTTTTCGAAATAATCTATGTGACAATAGATGGCGCACGTAAATGTTTATTTTAGAAAGTCTGTGTGTTTGTTGATTTTTGTGCGTGTTTGTGTGTGTAAGAGGGAAACGTACAAAATTATAATAAAACAACTGATAAATCGTAAACAATTTTTTTTTTTCGATTCGGCAATGTTCTTAATGGAATAAATTCTTTCATAATTTATCTAATCCGACCAGCGGCATCGCAAGACATCGCAGAATTTCTACTTTTATTCTGGTACACAACATTTCTTAACCAGTATATACCCTATACGATAAAACCTAGAAAACTAATTTTTTAGTACATTAGAACTACATGAAACATATCAAGATTTTTCTTATTACTGTACTATTATTTCGTTTATTTGTATGTACTCTAATATTACCGACCAGTGTGAAGCGATCATCGCGGAAGGAGAGGGTAGTTTAAGACCAGGAATGGAAGGGGAAGAAGAAGGAGAAGGGATGTATGGAGAGGGAGGGAGATTCGCAGAAAAGAAGGGCTGTGCAGAGATTATTTTCGTCCCCGCCAACAATCCGTGCGCCTCGCGGCGACAGCGCAGGCGACGGCGCGTAAAAAGCTTCTGCCGCTGACAGATGTCACACCTCGGATTGCACCCCCCCCCCCCCCCAGTCCACCAGCTCTTTCTCAGAATCCCCACACTCCTTTCCTACTTTCTCCTTTCACCCCATCTTCCCTTTCCCCTTTGGCCGATTCACCATCACTACGGTTCCTCCCCTGTCTCCCTTCCACTATGTTCCACCAACGCAAAGCCCCGCAGGGGACGAGTTGCCGAAAACGAGAAGATTATCCCGGGACTGCGCCGGAAAAGCTGAAGGAAAACCGAAACTCCTCAGCGACAAGTCACGGTTAAGCGCAACAGTCGAGTTGTGATAATAAACGTGTAGTCGCGTCAAGCAAACTATGTTTCGGGATTAAATAAACCAAGGGTGAAAAATAAAAATCATGTATAGAGGAAGGAGGGGGAATCGAAATTAGTCAGGAATAATTTGACTGAAAAAAAAAAACACTGGAAAACTTAAACATTTTAAAATGTTTTTGCTGAATTGTTGCGGTTTTCTTTAACATCTGCTGCTTAGTACCTGATAAAATCATTAATTGGCAACACATACAAGCAAATAAATCGTACTTAAATACATATTATTTCTTAACAGTTAAGGTTGTGTGATCGTAGCACTAACGAGAGATGAAAGGAATTACATTAAAACTTGGCCGTCTGTTTAAAGCGTACAGCAAGATTTAAAATGTGTTAGTATCGCCACTTTACTCAATGGTATCGCTACCTTGGCTGTCGAGGATTAGTCATGTCAAAGTGGTAGATTGCACGACTTTTCGTCTTTCCTTTCAGCAATAATTTTTATTGTTGGAAATGATCTCAGAACCAAGTGAGAACATTTATTTATCGTCCGACGGAGCGGAGTCTACATTATTCGTTTGTAAGCTTTCATAACCATTTTTGTGATTGGCCAATCAGATGAGACCGGCAAAGCAGTAAATCAGAAGAGAAAGGACCAAGGAGCCAGTTGGAGGAACCTGTTTCTTCCCGATTGGCCACTTGGCTACTTAGGCAAAAAATTAACGGGCACATCCTTGAGACCATCAATCATTTTCAGACCCTGAACAACTGAAATGTTCGGCAAAACATATTTTCCTGCAAGCAATTAGACACGCCATCAGCCCAGAAACCAAGGCAGTCTGGAGTGAACCAGCTCAACTCATCATAGTAGACTCACCTGGTTGGATGGTGCAAATGTAGATAAGCGGAACCACGAATTTGTGGCGAAAAAATGTCTGCATGATTTGGTTGTGTCATGTGTGCATACCTTCATATCGGTTTCATGTTCAGTAATTTAATGTTTTAACTCTCTTTTGTCTTAGGGTTGTACTGGAAAATCACCGACTTATGACGTCACTATAGGTGTCATATTATTATGATTGGTACAGTCAAATCAGAGACGTGCCCAATCGAAGACACGCTGCCGACAACTCGAAGTACAGCTGCTAGCGTGCGCATATGTCACAGAAGCAAACTCGTGGTTCTACCAGTAAGTGGTGGCTACTCCTCTTTAAATCTTGTGCCGATTAATCATAGAGGTGGTTGGCGGTTAGCGCAGTGGCAGTATTCATGAAGTTTCTCTGCAGGTTTATCAATAAAATAACTTTCTTTTGTATTATCTGGGTGCCTTTTTACAATTTAAATTTGACTTAAAAACCTTTGTAGGTCTTACTCTTACAGTTACCAAAATAAATGTAATTTAAGAAACAGATGTCATTCTTATTTATTTGTCAGAAGTATCTAAGACGTATAACTTGTTCTTTAAGGATGTTGATAGAGCTACGGTTATTTGGTGAAAAAAATTTTGCAACAACTTGTTTCAGTAACTTACACGGAGATCTGTAGCTCTGCTCCATGGTCAGTGATAAAATGTTTCTAACTCTCAACGTAATGGGGTTCTAATCTTCTTATGATTCGCACAATCAAACGAGTAACGCCTCTGTCAAAATACACCACGTCAAAACCCCAAAATCACCTAGAAGAGCTGCAAAATTTCTCGTAAGACATTGAAACAAGTTGGTGTAATATTCTTATCGTGCGAATATTGCGAGGAAAATTTCAAATTTACATTGACTCGTATTACACCTATATATAGCTATATATAGCTTTCTCAGTTATATAAACTAACGCCCTTTAAAAAAATCCCTTAACAATTTGAGTGGGTTTTACCACTTATGTCAAGCGGAAAGTAATTCTTGCTAAAATATTAAACATTTAATGCATCCACCTCATCAAACAGAAAGTCAACCGACATTGTGTCATTCATCATCCGTCACAAACTTCAAAGTGAACGAATCCATGATACGTAACAGAAAAATGTTATAAAAGTAGTCTAAGTTTATTTTTCGTTTCATTATATTCATGTTCAGTTAACTGCAAATATTGTAAAAAAAAATGTTATTTTGCTATGAGATCCAGTTATGTGATAGAAATTACACGGAACTATTAACTGACGCATATATATATATATATATATATATATATATTTATATATATATATATTTTACGAAAATTGTTTTGACATAAACAAATTAATTAAAAGAATTATGAAATTTACAGTACATACGAAATTTGTATTTATGTCTTGTGCAACTGTAACATTTGACTTGCTATAGATATAATATAATCTCTCAAATGAGATAATTTCTCAGCAGATGAAGTAGATGACATCTTGTGAATATTTTACAATTCTCGGTAATTTAGAATTCTGTCGTCAAGTTTCTCGAGTCATGGAAATTGGAAAAGAGATTTTCGCTCGTTGCAGATATTTTCAGCAATTTAAATAGAGAGAGAAAAAATTAAATTTTCATGCTGTCACAGTTCTGCACTTAACGCCGTTCGAATGACATCGTGAAGACAGTGCCGTGAGAAGAAGGTATTTTCTTATTGAAGACGAAATGCTGCGGATAAGGCGTGTGCATAACACATATTAGCACTTCAGAAATCTAATGTGATATGTATAAGCATAAAAACATTTCGTTTACGAAACACAAAAAAAGTGATAGACTACATAAAACACGTACTTCAGAAGAATATGAGAAACTTAAAATCAATGGTTTTTCATCCCGTTCATTACTTTTAAAAATTCATTCATCTTTACTCCGTAATACAAACAGATCCCAACTAGAAAGGATATTTTAATTTAAATGGTCGTCTGGCTTTTAATGTTTATCAGGAAGATTGCACATATTATGATATTTATAATGTGTTTAAAAAAAATCATACCCCAACCTTATAACGCACATCCATAGTACTCTACAAATGAACAAACACACTTAAAACTGCTTGATATATATACAGTTTCACTAGTCAGGCTCCTAATTTTCACAAATAGAAGTGAAAATGTGTTTAGACATTCTGTAATAGATAGGAACCTGAAAAATTCGCGTTTTCTTTAGGGAACAAGCTATAATTGTAACTGCTATAAGTTCGTGTTACTTTCATAATTTGTCCTCGACTCATATGGCAGATCCTGGAAGTCACTGAGCCGATAGTAACAACGTGACAAAATGAAGGCACATCACTGTGTCAGCGAACAGCAAATGAACAGCTGCTGTCTTCTTGAGCACACATATATTCTTGGAGGTTAGCCTATAGGTCAGTGAACCTGCGTATTATTCCAGTGTCTAGTAATAGAGTTTTATTACCACTGTTTTAACATACAAACGATGAAACACCCAACGATATGAGGCATGTCAGGTGAAAAATTAATTACTGAAAATTCTGTCTATAAAAATTATCATAGTTAGTATAGTAAAATGAAAGTGGTTTAAATGAATATAAATTTATTTCAACACGTGATTAAAAAATGCTTGTTAGTCCATATATTATTCGTGAAACCTGTTTTAGCCAGACACCGGTGTCCCCTGTGGCCCGTAGAAGAATTTACTTAGCTTTGAGTCTGAATATTAAATTGACAGATCAGTACAAGTAACAATAAAACACTTTTCAAGTTTTCCTGTATATTTATTATTATGTTTGAATAAAGTTAGTATAAATAAATGTTATAATCAGCTTTGTCCAAAGTTGCCAATACTTTTGTCGATTCAGTAAAATTTTATAAATATGCATTGGCAATAACTTACAATCTGAGCCATCATACTCAAAGAGAATTCCCTTGATTTAGGAGCTTTAAAATAATATCATTTCGATAAAATTTTCTACTCATTTAGCCATTACATCTTGCAGAATAGACTAGCGATTTTCTACTTTGTTGCAGAAGTTAGCTATTTACAATCTTCGTCCGCAAATTTACTGCAGCTACAAGGAGAGTACAACAACGAAAATTACCAACAGAGGTTGATTTTCCATTGCAGTAAAATCTTTGAGCAGCTACACCCTAGTGTAAATTGTAATATACATTGGATAAAACTGAAATACTGTCAGATAATTTCAAACACATCTGATATCAGTAAGATATTAAATACATAACGTTGTAAACAGGAAAATTAAACCCTCTAGAACAAACGAACTAGAATTATGTTATCACCAGTCCTTTATTTGCTACCTCATTTTCTACACTCTTCTCACGTGTTGAAATGAGTCGGAATATCCAGGTAACCAGTATGTAGATTACAAATTGTTTTGTTTGACCTAATTTTAAAATGTTTTCAAAGAATATTCGTTATTACGGCAGCTGTCTTTGAAAAGGCAAAACAGAATCAGTCAAAACATTACGAAGTTAGCTCCTCTCCCCTTCAGAAGCGTTATACATCTCGTAATTTCTGTTGCATGAGAGGCTATCAATAAGTCCATAAAAACACTTTCTGTGTCACTTTAGAAAGTATGGGGTGTATCAACGTGATAAAATCTAGATTACTATCAGTATTGTGCACAAAGAGTTTCGAAAATGGTGTAGTTATGAACCAGATGATTGTATGATGGGTCAAATTGCTATAAGAGCTAAATGCATTTCACCTGTAGTTACAATTATGTAAATAACAACTACTAAGCACCGATGTATTGGACTTTCTTCCTGATCAGCCAGCAGATATATAACGACGGCACACAAATTATAAAACGACTTTTTCCTGCCTCTTGGTTTCCGTCGATTAACAATTTTGACCAGGTGTACTTTTTACAATAAATTTGGAGTTCGGTACCCGTAAAAATTATAAATTTACTCCCGCCTACAAAACAAATGACAATTTATGTGTAACGTCTTTGTGTAACTTGTCTATATGCCTACACGATAAATGAATTTTTTATGAAAAGAAAACGTAATAAATAAAATATTTACGTAATTTAAGTAATTTAACGGTTTAAATTCTCCAGCTCTATTAATTCAAAATGAAATTCAACAAAAATAATTAAAATTTCAAATTAAACATACCGTTATTAGTTGTAGAAAACCGTATCCAGTCACACATTCAGAGACACGTGAATTAATAAAAGCTTCTGTTAATTTTTACATTCCATTATATTAAACTTAACTTCTTTCCATGAAATAACGGGCTGTAAAAATATTTTTTTTAGGATATCATTACTTCACTGTGTTACTTCATACAGTTTACGGGTTTTTTCGTAATCAGATTTTTCCATTCCAATTTTTTATTTACGGACGAAAATGTAAGTTAGAATACTAAAGTACATTATTTATTTTATACTGAAGATGCCAAGTAAAAAAAGAAATTAGTACGCCTCTATTTTGTTTTATATATCGATTAAACTAAAGATTGTATCATCTGAAGAATGTAGTATTACTAGCTGAATTTCTGCAGAGACTGTTAATCTAGTAATCAATAAACGCACTAGTCAATAGTTAGGAAATTTGTAAATTCATAAGAAATTTTCCCGCCTGAAACTTTATTCATATAGTATTTTAAATTCTAATTACTTAATCTGGCAATACTAATTGCAAACAGACGAATGTTGAACAATGAATATGTAAAATAATACTATTTAAACGGTAAAATTACGTTCCATACCCATAGTAAAAAAGAGTGGAAAATTGCCAACATTTTGAGTTAAAGTCAAAATGGCCGTTTGCAGAGAACCAATATATATATTTGTGATAATGAAAAATTTGTATTTCTGAAGATCATTTTTTTTTCTTGCACTACTGGGCCGTTTGAAATATGAAACAGACATGTCTTAAATGTACTAAGTAGCCGAAGTGAACTGTACTTTTCGTCAATGGATGGCGTTGCTGTTTTTCAGCAAAATCTTTTAAAATATGATAAATGTTTTAAGGTTTGAGTTTTTTTTTTTTTTTTTTTTTTTTTTTTAGCATTAACGTGATACGTGTTTATGGTATACAAGTAATGATTTGTAATACTATATTTCCTTTTCGGAAAAATACGCTCAGCTGTATTTCAACTGTCGTTACTTTGCTCTTATATTGTGTATTGACGAAATACATAAATAATGTAAGCGTTAAGTCAAATGTTTAAGTATTCAGCAGTGTAAGTTATAGGAATTTAACTAGGCCGGATTCAGGGGGGTTTCCAGGGCCCCTCCCCCTTTTTGGCCATTTATGTATAATCTATTTTAAAAATATTACACATATTTAAACTGGTATATATGATTTTCTTGTTTAGGAAATTACTTAAACAACACTATTTTGCACCTTAAAAACTAAATTTTTCTGGGGGAAAGCCCTCTAACCCCTACCATTCTTTGACCCGGGGTGTGGTCATAGCTGCTTTTTAGGAATGCCTCTCCTCCAAAAAAACCTACAGCTGGATCGCCCCTGCATTTAACCATGTATGTACTGCGTGACAGCGTACACTTGGAATATCAAACATTAACTTATTGTGGTGCGTGGCTACATGCGGTGGTGGCAGTCCATTAACATCTTAAGGTCACTGTAGACTGTAATTTTCATCATTACGTTTATATTTTTACATTCGTACCAGATATACTTTTTTATTTTAAGACATTAAATATTACTCGATTTAGCTCTTATGAAAGTTTTTATCCATCATAGTTTTACATAATAACTTGTCAAATTCAAAATTTGCATGGCACGTTTTTTAGGACTACGCTAAAATGAACAGACATACCGAACGGAAATAACTCGCATTGAATAACAACGTCGTAGGCTGCAAAGTCTCCTATGTAAAAAACAAAAATAACATATTTTTGTATTTAAAAAATGCTGAAATTAAAAATAAGAAAATTTAAAATGCCAGCGTATTTTTTTTAGTAACAATAGTTAATTTTTTTTTTTTACAGAAGACCTTGTAGTCTACAACTGTCCAGGGTGAAGAATTATTATGTTGGTTTTAGTGTCGTACTTAAAACGGTGACATGCAAATTTTGATTTTGACAATCCATTATGCATAAACTATTATAATTTTTAAAAAAATTTAAGATTAAAACTTAAATTTAAGTCAAAAAATGAAATTGCGTCTGGTAAAAACATAAAAATAATGATTAAAATTGCTGTCTATCGTACCCTTACAGTGGTCGCCTGGAGAAAGGCGAGTGAATATTTTAACAGTCCGAGGGCTAGAGATGCGGAAGTGATATAGGTGATACAGAACACGCTTCACGCCTTATTCTAGTCTTCATGAGAAATAAACTGAACGGGCGTGTTAGTTTCTTGCCAACAGCTCGTCTCTGTGAGGCATTTAGTAGTGACACTATAATTTTGGGACATGATAAATATGTATTGTACAGGCATATAAATATTATTTTAAGATGCTGCATCAAGATCTTCATTCCTAAAATGACAGCAGACATACGCTTTTTCCATGTTCGAAAGCGAGACGGCAAAAGACGATGTAAAGAGTACTGAAGGGAATGAAATGAGCTGACACGTGTAAAATACTATCAGTGTTATACCTAAGCAGGTATTGCAATTCTTAAGGGGTATGGAAAGATAAGATGTTCAACGAATGACTGGAATAATAAATCGTCAATAAAATATGAACTACGTATCATGAACTACGTATCATAATTCGACGAGATTTTTTGTCGAATAATATTAGTGGACGTCTACAGTACTTATATAGCACTAGGCGGTAGTACGCTTTGCTTCCGAGTAAATTATTCAAACCAGTTTTCGGAAAAATAGGAGCTTAAAACCACAAAATTCATAAAAGTGGAAATATTAATAATTTATACTGTTTAACATGATAATATCTAGGTCTATATAGTAACCAAAATTAAAAATAACTCTTGCGTTTTGATTTTAACATAATTTTATCATTCGTAAACTTATACACGAGACATGATCGGATAGAAAAATTATTATCAAATACGAGCGTGAATATTACTGAGATTCGGTTATTATAGAGATTTGGATATTATCATGTTAAACGTTATGAAAATAATTTTTGTCGAATTGTGTGGCTTTTGTGGTTTCAAGCCCCTATTTTTCTAAAAATTATGCTTTAATTTTTACTTGAAAACAAACCTTACTACTAACTAGTGCTGTATAAACAGACGTCCACTAATAAGACATCTACTCGGCAAAAAAGTCCCATCGAATTACGACTAGTAGTTTAGATTTCATCGACGATTGCGTAATCCGCTCGTTCGCTCGACATCATATACCTTTCCGTGCCCAGGCCGCCGAGCGGCCGACACACGTTTATTGTTAAACTACTCAACATATGCCAGTGATGTTTGTTCAGGCATAACATTTAAAAAACGATAACGCACTCATAACCTTTACAAGTCCTCTATTAATCTTAATTGTTTACTTTCTGGTGGACGAAAATTTGTATAATTTTGATAATTTCTAGGCATGAAAATATTGATTTAGAATACCTAAAGAGTTATTGGCGGGTAAAACGCCTGTTTATCTCAAATAATGCGTCATGAAATGTTAGATTCGCCACTGCATATCATACAGAGGCGAGTTTTCGGCAAGAAGTCTGCACACCAGTTGATCAAATTGCTCCTAGAGGCTCGTGTGAGGTTCGCACTGTGTCGCCCTTATCTCTTGGCATTTCTTGAAGTAGAATGTGCTAAATAGATCTACCCAGGAGGCTACATTAATCATTCGTCACTAGGATTTTTGCCCGTGTTCTTTAGAAAGTGTGAACCCTCGTGCATAGGATTGACACTTCCTCATTTACCTGAGACTTGCATCATGTGTCATCAGAGTTATCACTCAAGACGTACCACTTATCGAACTTTTCCTTCGTACGATCTGTGCTGCAAATTTATTTCGGACACCATGATGCCATGGTTGGTACAGTGGATAACATACTTGCTTCCCATATACGTCCCATCCCCGACAAGGTCGTTCCCCGGGTTATTCGCATGTGGGAATCGTCGCGGGCGTTGTTTCTACAAAACATGAGTTTGGCTGATTATTTACAAACTTTGATGTCTAGTTTACGATTTAATATGTATCAAAATTGCTCAGGGGCCTGTAAGCACGGAGTCAAAAACAAGACACAATCATACAATCATAATCGAATCGTATTAAAATCTCATTCTAAGCTTTGAAAATTAAAACTCGGAGAAATTACTACATATGGAGTCCGTTTTACAATACGCTATAAACAAACTTACCAGAAAGCTTGTGCGATTATGGGATTCCACACAAGCCAACACATAACCACTCTCAACATGTAATTAATTTGAGATTTAATCTGCCAACAAAAATAAGAGAAGAAATTATTTATTATATTCATGAATAACCAGCTTTCGGTTCTACAAATGAAAATAAATCGCTGGAACAATAACAACAGTACGCCAAATATGTATAAAAATATGTTAACTTAAAAGTGATTGCATTAACGTAATTTCACTTTACACAGCTATAGATTATTTCTCGCACAAATACCTTTGCTACAAGTATAGGCCCTGCATTAGTCTTTGTAGAATTAGATGTTTGGAACAATTTCTTGCCGTAGATACACGAATTCGGTTAAGTCATTGTGAAATATTTAACTAGTATATACACATGTTCCCTTACCGCGTATATGGCGGGTAAAATATGAATAGCATGAAAAAATGTAAGTTGAATAAAGAGCACGTGCATTAAATATTCCATTACGTAAATCCCAGTTTAACATAGTTTATCAAGATGAAAATTAAAACCCTTCATCTAGAGGCATAAAGTACGAGATGAGAATATAAAAAAGTAAGCCAAAACACTGTAGAAACCGTTTAGAAATTATGTATGAAAAGTATTCAGTCAAATATTAATAAATGAAACGTTGTGCGGAAGATATTAAGTCAGACGTTTACAAATTATGTAGGTAAATGAACAGAGTTTACTTTAAGAACCAATAATTATATTTAAAAATATACTATAAATCATTAAGTCGACGTTACGCGATGCCACGAAGTTAACATGGCGATAATAGAAAAGCAAAATAGTAATAATAGATAACGCGTGTAAAATTTCAGTAAATTACAGTTAGACGTTTTTGAAATACGACTCAGAAGTTGTCTGTGATTGAAATGAGACTTGATGAAATAATACAAATAATATTAATTAAACTGGATAAAATAAATCAAATTTTAATTTGATAAGAGTAGGCTGAAAGTAATCTTATTGGATCGTGAAAATTTCGTATTTACGACACTCACATACCAATATTTGTTTTCATACAACACCATTATTTATTTAAAATTCATATCGTATAAAAACTGGCTGCTAATTCACTATATTAAAACTAGCAAAAAGTGTTGTTACTGTGACTAAGTATCAACAAATATATAATTGTAACTGTACACTTGGAAGAATGAATTTGTCACTGAGCTCCGTGCTCCTGTCAATACAAAACTACAGACAGTAAAATAAGTCGAGGGTAACTTACTTTCTTTACAAAAGTCTGAGGAACTGCAACACAAATGTACGAATTTTACTCAACGGGGAATTAAAGTTATGATGTAAGTGTTGCGGTATGGAAAACACTGGTAAACACGTACTAGGGAAAATTAATTTTGGTACAGTCATACATTATTTGTTTGAATATTGTTAATCGTATAAGCATGACCCAACAAAAGTAATGTTAGTGGAAAATATTTGCTTTATATTAATTTACATATATATTTATGTGTCAACCCCCTTGATGAGAGAACAAAATAGGTATGCAAGGAAAACATATATTTAGTTAATTCTAATTCTACACACTTATTTCGCCACATACAAACACGTATATACATATTTGTGTGTGTAGTGTTGATTGTACCAAACATTTGTCACCGTGTACAATATTTTATCATAACATTTCCATAAGAGACAAAGCCAAAATTACATAGCTAGAGACTTGAAAATTTTGCGTTACATTCTAGCTGCAGACTAGACTGCAAACTTCTGTTCGCTTACTCGACGTCTTCCATTGGCACAGAATGTCGTGAGTTGCAACGGGAAACGCTTTCGGCCAGTAATCAAAATTTCCAGGGTAGTAAAACCAATCGCTAGAGACATGCAAATTCCTTGTTATTATTTGGCGATAGACTAGAATTCACTAGCCTATGCTCACCCGATTCCACTTCGTGATATTATGGCTCCAACCTACGTATCTTTGTGTGCCCGCAATAACGATTGGTGGACATTTGAAAGTTGACCTTATATAATTGGCTAAAGAATGTTCTTCAGGTACGCCATACACATTACCGACCAACAACTGAAGTCAGACGAGTACATAATAACTTGGAGTACAGTCAGCTGTCTGATAACCAGAGGCTGGGAAAATTAGCAGGTTCACTGACCTGACGACTAGCCTGCAAGAATATCTGCATACTCAAGCAGACAGAATCAGCTTGTAGGCTACTCCCTGACAAAGTTATACCACATGATTGGCCCTGCATTTAATAGTTTATTTGTTACTGGCTCAGCATCCTTCAGGATATGTCGAACAAGTCAATGTCCAATTACGACAGCGGTACGAACTGAAGGTTATATCATTTGTAATATGTGTTCAAAAGAAAATACGAATTTTTCATGTCGATAATAACTATGGACTCCTGATTTTCGTGAAAGTCTTTCTGCACCAACTAGTTTCAGTGTCTTAGTTCCACATTTGCAGTTCTACTTCTTTGGTATTGCCAGAGTGTGTTTGTGTAAAGATGTTTCTCGTTTGACCCTACCAGTCAGAATAAGGTTACTGCGAATATCACACGTCTGTGATTTGCAGTTAAACGCTGAAAGGAGTCTTCGCCGGTGTCGAATTTCCACCTTCGATACGTGGGAACAGCGTAGCGATAAGAGCCAGTACCCCACGCTTAATGAGAAGCATATCGCCTCTATTCGCAGCGCGCCAAACTGGCGTGCAAGATTTTAGTTGTACTCTTTTTCCTAGGGGACTTTAAGCGGTGATCACAACATTTTATTTTGGAATAGTGTGAAGTAAAGACCAACGCATGCATCTCGCTTTGCACTTTACGAATTCAGATAATATTTTCGGAGTTACAGCTTTCTAATCAAAAAGGTTTTTTTAGTCATTTTGAGAGGCCCGAAAATCATGTTTCTAACAAGCGTGCTGAAATTTTGAAAACAATGAAGCATAGTTTCAAGTTTGTGTTCTTTCGTAGGAAAACATAATATGAATAAGTTAAGTGGTTTTGCGTAAAAGAGAATAGCGTGACACGCTGAAACGCCGTCCATTCGCAAGTCGAGGACTCCTTTTAAGACACGTGATAGTTAAATTTAGCCAATCACAGACCATGGAGCAGAGCCTCAGATGTGCACACGAAGCACTGAAGATAACTGTTATAGAAATATTTTCACCATAAACACAGGTGCCTACTAATAATAACGCTAAATTTGCTGCTCTTTACCAATCGCATACAAAGCAGTCATATACGTAAATGACATCACATTAGGACTGGCCGTTAATGACATCGGAGATTGTGTTTAAGACTGTGAAGTTCGTGAAGTCTAAATCTGTTCCCAAATATTAACGCGAATTTCGCATGTCTCTAGCTACGTAAAGCTGAAGGGGAAGGGACAGCCCGACTACTGCGGTGTTGTGGGGTTGTAGAGGCGAGGGAAGTTTCACAGGGGGAGAGAGTGGTGGTGGTTGCCTAGTCTTTGTGCGGTCCGATAACGCCACCGCGTGCTGCCAGCCAATTAACTGTCGTGTCTGGAGCCCGCGAGGCAGTTGGCTGCCTGCAAGGAGGGGTTGGTCCTTTGTCTCGGGCGCCGCAACACGCCCTTAATTAACGGCATTTTCGCGATTAACAAGTCACCATGAAGCGGCCGCTGGGCCCTTTCCGCAGGGAAACACCCACCTTCAACATTCATGTCGACAGAAAACTCACGTTGCCAAATTATTCAACTATTCTTGTACTATCCATAGGGACATTTGTTTTTTGTGAAAAGATTCCTGCATCAGTTTGCTTGAGTACCTCGTGTGCACATCTTTGGCTTTGCCTCATGGCCAGTGATTGGCTGATTTTAACTATCACGTGTCTTAACGTTTTAGCCTACTGCAAATCACAGACGTGTATTATTCACAGTCACTTTATTCTGACTGGTAGAGTCAAATGGGAAACGTCTTTACACTAAGAAACTCCGCCAATAACAAAGAAGGAGAACTATAGAGGAGGAACTAAGCCATTGCAACAAGTTGGCGCGGAAATATTTCGTGATCATCCTATCCGGTTGCGGCATAAGGGGGTTAACACGCTGGCTTTCTTGTTAACTAGGTATTTAATTGACTCGTCTTACAAGAACACCATCTAGCGTTAACATAACATGACTTAAACAATACGAATGGAAACGCATTGGTAGGTACCCGTGATTTTCGAGAAAAGATTCCTGCGTCAACTGCAGATATGCTTCATTGTTATTGGCAGCGCGTGTTTTTGGGAATATGTTTCTCATTTGACTCTACCAATCAAAATAAGATTACTGCGGAACAACAAGTCTGCGAGTAAAACGTTAAAAAACGTAAGAGTTGAAAAGATACAATCGTTGACCAAGAGCAGAGCTGCAGATGTGAACACAAAGGCAGTGATACAAACTTGTGCAGAAATATTTTCATTAAAAATAGGTGTCCCTAAACATTGGCTTCTTGGCTATCTAATTCCGCACTTCACTCTTAAAACCAAACTATTCAGAGGCAACTATAGACACGCGATTTGACAGGTAATGAATATGTTTCCTGTCTTGTTATCTACTTTTAATAATCTCTTTTAAAAGAACCCCATTCGGCGAAAACTTTAAATCTGCAGTGTTAAGTGTATTGTTATACGTAACCCCGAAAATGTGTTAAACCGCACATGTTGCTAGTCAGAGTTGTCACTGTGTGGTTACGTTTCCTGATACTTAACTTGGTAGCAAAACTCTACTTATGAGTAGAGACCGGAAAAATTCGCGGGTTCGCTGACCAGTGTGATAGCCTCCAAGAATATCTATGTGCTCAAGCGGATAATAGTTGTTCATTGGGTGCTCGCTGACAGTGATGCCAACCACAGGATTGGATTTGCATTTATTTGCTTCCATATTATTGGTTCATTGTCCTTCAGGAGGTGTCAAATAAGTCAAGAGTCACTTGTGATGTTTGAAATCAATATTCCGACCAAAAGAAAACGCGAATTTTTCAGGTTCCAATTTATGAGGCATTAGAGAGGATTTAGGAAATTCACGCACACTTTCAGAATGCCTGCTACAGAGCACGTGGTTTATGTCTTACCGTAATCAATGACGAAGATTATGAAAATAAAAGGTTTTATTAATTACTGGAAGTAAAACATATTACCGATACTACCTATCAGTAGAGACACTATAAAATCGAGAAATTATTGAAAGTCAACATAGTCTCTCATACACTGCAGTATAATTATCGTATTGTTATTATATGATGCAATGTATGGCAGGTATAAACATTTTTGGGGCGTATCTATACAAATTCTTTATTGTGTTACATATTACGTTGGAGTCTAGTAATCAGACATCTTTTCAAACGAATTTCCAACGTCTTTACCTACCAGTTTTTGCCCAAAGTGTAATATGTTCTGAAGAAAACTTTTTAATTTTTAAGGTGACATTTATTTACAGTTATTTTACATTATTTTCGAGAAAGCATTTAAAATTTGATTACACCTACCTAGGGAAAGGAATATTTCGTGAGTTCAACACCATACGTGTTAGAATCCATTGTCCTATTTATACACAAGCCCCGGTCATTTGTCTATTAGCTGCTACACTCCCTGGAACAACAGACATTGAACAAATATACGGGGCTCGAGTATGCATAGGACAGTAGATTCTAACATGTCGGTTATTGAAATCGCGAATTATTCCCTTCCTTACATATACCTAAAGCCATTACTAGAATCAAGCTCCTTAATTATTAGAGACCTAAAAAATTAGCGTTTTTTCGCACAAGCTAGGACTGAAACAACTGTAAATACGTATCACATTTTCAACTGGCTGATTGCCTTATATCACACCCCTTTTATGGTGCTGTGCCAAAAATAAAGAAGCTAGCAACTAAATAACTAAATACAGGCATGACCATGTGGTATCACTGTGTCAAGAGAGCAGTCAATGAACAGATCCGGTCTGCTTGAATACAAAGACATTCTTGGAGACTAACTAGAATTCAGGTCAATGAGCCCATGAATTATTACCAGTCCCTATTGATTCCTAGAGCCACGACTTTGTAGCGAAAAGATTTCTGCGCCACTTTGTTCCAGTGCTTTACGCGCACATCAGCAGCTCTGCTTCAATGTTATTAGCTGCGTGTCTTTGATTAGACGCGTCTATAATTTGACTGCACCAATCAGAACAAGGTCGTTACTTCATACTGCAGTGATTGGTTAGTAGATCTCCAAGACAAGTGAGCGTTAAAACATCCAATCACTGACCATGAAGCAAAACTGCCGATACGCAAATAAGATGTTCAAATCAAATGGTGCTAATACTTTTTGCCACAAATTCATGGCTTTATTTGTTACCATATAAATGAACCACGTTAATCTTTATACTTCTCTTTTTGTAGTTCCCTTAAAATTATATGTTCTACGGATCTTTATTACAACAAATCAAATTCTAAAAATTTAACGTACGCATCCACCAACTTGTGTTGGTAAATGAAATGCGAACTTATCGCAACTCAAAAATAAATTACACAGCATGTATCGATGGCGAAGGATGGCCGTGTTCCAAAGCTCAAATCTTCTGCACCCAGCATCCGCCGGAGTTTTCCACCTGTCTGAGAGACACTTGTTTACTAAGCACGGTTGGCCCGCACCAATATCCCTACCGGTACCAAGCGCGCCAAACTCCGCAGACTGTTCATGACAGAAACAAGCGACGCTGGACACGGGAGAGATGGAGCTGGATTGAGGTTGGAGAATTCCTGGGGAAACCGGTTTAAATAACAGTCGTTTATTAATACCTAGACAGTGAAGTAGTCATGCCCACGAACATCAACGTCGTGTTATAACGTTAAAGACCACTCGTTTCTGTCATGCGCTACTTTCTCCTACGCCCACTTAAGGGTGTTCAAGTGTGGAACAATAGTTATTTACTATGTTTATAAAATATTGTTAGTTTTGTCGACGATACTTGCGAGTGCAGATTCCTCTCACAAAATAATATTTTGCTCGCATAGTTTACTCATAACGGTGTGACAAAATCAAAATTTGCATGTTGAGCTGCCACGCAAATAATAAAAACCGATCGACGTACTTAAGTGATATAATTCCCAGTGTAATAACATGCCATGATCTACATAATAAAACGTTTCGTAAACCCACAATACAATATTTTTAATTTTTTAAAATACCGCAAAATTACAAAAAAGAATGTGCAAATTCATAATTTTTTTTAAATACCAAAATAATTGGTTGAAAGTTTTTTTTTTTTTTTTTTTTTTTTTTTTTTTTTTTTTTTTTTTTTTTTTTTTTTTT